>BQNB010005506.1:75916-96014 GCA_026074375.1 Tanacetum coccineum
TGACTTAGTTTTGCCTAATGGCCTAGTGATTTGTTTAGACAATTGTCATTATGCACCTTCTATTACTAGAGGTGTTGTTTCAGTTCATCATTTGGTAGAAAATAGATTTGTCTAGTATTTTACGGATTATGGAATTTTAGTTTCTAAAACAATGTTCTTTATTTTAATGTTATTCCCAGCAATGGTATTTATGAAATTGATATGTCTAATCTTGTGCCAAATGTTAATTCTATATATAATGTTAGCAACAAAAGAGCCAAGCATAACTTGGACTCTACTTATCTATGACACTGTCATCTTTCTCATATAAACAAGAAACGTAGTGAAAATCTACAACAAGAAGGGCTTTTAAAATCAACAGATGTTGAGTCATTTGATCAATGCATATCTTGTTTATCAGGCAAGACGACAAGGAAATCATTTCCACATCGTCCCGAAAGGGCGACTAATCTTCTTGGAATAATACATACTGACGTGTGTGGTCCACTTAGACATGTATCAAGACAAGGTGATAGCTACTTCATTACATTCACGAATAATTATAGTCGTTATGTTTATGTTTATTTACTTAAACATAAACATGAAGTCATTGAAATATTCAAGGTGTTTAAGAATGAAGTAGAAAATCAACTCAGAAAGACAATCAAGGGTCATTGATCAGATCGAGGTGGCTAATACATAAGCCAAGAGTTTAAGGATTATCTTAAAGCTTGTGGAATTGTCTAACAGCTTACTCCTCCATACACACCGCAACATAATGGCGTGTCTGAAAGGAGAAATCTTACTTTGTTAGACATGATTTGATCTACGATGAATCTTACAACTCTGCCGTTATCCTTTTGGGAATATGCTCTAGAGTCTGCAACACGCATTCTCAATATGGTTCCAACCACGAAGGTTGATAAGACACCATATGAATTATGGTATGGAAAAGTTCCAAACTTGTCGTACTTAAAGATCTGGGGATGTGAGGCGCTTGTGAAGCTGGATACTCCTGAAAAACTCAAACAAAGATATGTTAAGTGTATCTTTATAGAGTACCCAAAGGAAACAATGGGTTACTATTTCTACTTCCCAATGTCTCATACGTAGCCTCTACTGCACCCTCCTGAGCAGGCTCAGGAATATCCTCTGGCATCACAGGATGCGTAACCCTCTCAACTCTGACCTCAACTGGGCCTCTCACACCCGTCTCTGTCTCATCTCGATCAATAGCCTCAACTACAACTCTAGCATCAATCCCTCTATCCCTAAGAGCATCTGCGTAAGCAATACACTCGTCAATCTCCGCCTGAATCTCTGGATCAATATCCTGCTCTGAATGAGGCTCATCACTATCCCTGACCATAGCATCATCCCTCAAACTAATCTCTCTAGGATCAACCTCTACATCTGCCAGATAACCAGAACCATTAACTCTCTTAGGCGATGGTATCAAATCAGCACAGACAGGAGATAAATCCCCGGATACAGGTGGTAATACAGGTACAGATGTCATGGGGGACCTACGTCTCTTGCGAGATGGCCCCGCAGAAGTACCCGGTAAATCTGGTGAAGAATGATCTGACAATGGGTGTCTCGAAGAAGGATCAGATGAAGCATCCGAATGAAAATCTGATGATGCCTCTGATGACGAATCTGAAGAAGAATGATCGGCAGAATGTCTCACAGCAAGACGATGAGTGGGTAACGGTCCAACCCTCTTCCTCGCAGTCATCATGTGTACCGGCCCATTAAGATGGTAGCGGTACGGTCGACCATGAGGAATAGGCTGTCCAGGTGATAGAATCATAACCCGACGACGAGGTATGATAGGTGATCTCTGGGTAGAAGCGGTAATCTCAGTGAAAGGCGTACCATGGGTAGGTGATGGTGGTGTATCTGGTGTATCACTGTCTGTGGTGTCATCATCCGATGATAAAAATGGTGAGATAGCTGGTAATGGTGGTATGTGGTCTGATGATGGATCCTCAGATGGATCAGACTCTGAATCAGATGCAGGTGAGTAATCCGAGAAAGCAGGGGTATAGTCCAGGGATGGTGGAATAGTAGATGCTATTAAAAGAGTCTCTGGGGTAACACTTGAGTGTTAAGTCTGATAGCAGGTGGAGTAATCACTGGTTTGGTGTCAGGCATAGTAGTAGGGATATGAACCAACAAGATCACCGTCCAGCAAGTGTCCCCACCTGTCCTCATGATGAATCTGAAGAACATCTAAGATAACTGAAATAGCCCTAACCACACAAAAAAGTTCCATAAAAATCATCTTTTATACAACCATGCATGATGCAAAAATATGAATGGGTGAATGGGTAACTAATGAATGCAAAATGAATGATGAATGAGTCATCGAGCACGACATGATAGAATGAAATAGAAATCTTAGAAATATTAAGAAATACTTATAATTGTTCTAATACATATATATTATTACGTAGTACTTATATTGTATACGTACAACGTAAGGTCACTTAACGCACATAATCAGTAGGGATCACAAACTGTTATAATCCAGACATAGTATATACTACCTGATATCTCTCTAACCGATGGCTCCTTGATACCAAACTGTCCACACCCTAGACGGGGCCTGGACGACACGTGTCCGAAGGCGTGACTTAATTGAGCATCTCAAGTACAAAGCATAAAGAACGACCTCTAAGGGTACGTTTTGAAAATAAACACCGTTGCAAAGTTTTAAAATAATAATAATAAGTTTACATCGATTAAATTTAAAAGATTCAAAGTTAAAATGCGGAAGCTTAAATAAATTCAACAACGGTATTTAAAGACATTGATAAATCTCTGGTAAACCGGTACAGGCAAATAGACTTCACATAAGTCAATCAACAGCATCCATGCTAAGCACCTGAGAAAAACATGCTTAAAACGGTCAACATAAAGTTGAGTGAATTCATAGGTTTAGTTCAAACGTTATTATAGTGGACCACAAGATATCAACACGTATGCGACAGTTATAACAGATACAACTTCACATAAAAAGTATTTACGTTGCGCTAAGCTCATGACACCGAAGCTAATTACGTTTATAGCATAGTATATTGCTAGGTTGAAACAAGCCCCCGAGGTAACTGACCAAGACTACCTTCTTAAGCTTCGACATGGTATATATCCGTTTATCGGGAACCCCGTGGGTAGTGAGCGCTACTCACCCGGATAGGGATAATTAGTCCCAATAGATCTATTTATAACACTCGCGCTCCCTCGACCGGTCCTCCAGTCAAGAGATTGACGGTTCATGATAAGTGGGGCAGTAGTGGTCTAAACGCTACTTAGGCAACACGTAAACAAGGAAAATCTCACGCAAAGTACTTGTGTCCAGTTTTAAAAGCAAGCAATGTTTCTCACCCCAAGTTATAAAACATTTAGTCAAAACGAGTAAAAGAGTGGGGCTATGAACTCACCTTATACGGGTAGTGGATCAAAAGGAATCAATCAAGTGAAAATGAATCTCACGGTTCTAGCGACAACCTATCATATAGTCGTCGTTTAAGAATGATGTACAACGAATAACGCTTAACGCAAGAACTGATCATCCGAGCACGAGTAGACACGGCGTATCCCTTTTTAAAACGTACTTTCGAAAGTTATAAGTTTTGACAAGTCTCGACGTTTTAAAACATCTTTTTAATTTTTTTTGTCTTTTAGTGTATTTCGTCTTTTAGTGTATTTTGTCTTTTAGTGTATTTCGTCTTTTAGTGTATTTCGTCTTTTAGTGTATTTCGTCTTTTAGTGTATTTCGTCTTTTAGTGTATTTCGTCTCTTAGTGTATTTCGTCTTTTAGTGTATTTCGTCTCTTAGTGTATTTTGTCTTTTAGTGTATTTCGTCTTTTAGTGTATTTCGTCTTTTAGTGTCCCGACACATCAACGTTGACTCGATAACTAAAAATGTTGACCTAAACTCGACACTTACGTTTTTGCTACAATTTACATAAAGTTTTTGATAATAAAAGTATATTTTAGACGTTTTTATAAAGCTTACGAAATTTCGCATGACCTTTCTAAAAATATCGACTTCCATTTTTATCACCTCGACTCTGAAAATATCCGTTTATTTTACAAAGTACATCTTTTTTATTGGACTCGAAACGTATATCCGATCTATTTTCGACAACACCTCAAATATCGCAACAAATCCGTTCTAAACCTAAACCTCTTCGACATTTAACTTGCGCTTACAACAAATCCAACATCTACTTAATTTCTTCGCCAACGATATTTAACTCAAGGTACGATAAATCTTAAATAGTCGATATAGCCGTAAATCTAGCAATATATATATTAACATAGTCACAATGAACTTTTAAATGCAAAAGTACAACTACTTTTTATTTTCTTCCATTTATAAACAAAAAATTAAATTTGAGACTTTGTAGTATTATAGAAAAACTAGATAGATGGTTTTTCACAACGATCCGACTTGATACACCTTGTTTTCGGATGACATACGAAATGCAAAAGTACAACTTATTTTATGACAAGTAAAGAGACTATACCAAAGAAACACGACAAAGGTGGATAGAAATCAAAACAACCCGAAACGTTGTTTACAAAGTACCCGATAACTAACAATCAACACGAACAATATATCTTCGAGTGGATGATCAAAGATTAAAAACAAATGGGTTTGTGTGTGCTTGGTGTTTCGGCAAAGAGAGGAAAAAAAGAAAAGAGAAGTAAAGTTTATGTGTGTGTGAGGAATGGTTACAAGAAATGAGAAGATATGATGTATATAGACAAGAGTTTCACACACAAAAGTGTGTTGGTGTGTGTGTGGTCACGGCAAGGAGACAAGCCACAAGGGGGACCAAAATGATCTACAAATCACATTTCACCTAGTACTAGTCCATTCCATTTTTCAAGCAACCATGTCTAAGCAAATGATTCAAATTTGAATCCTATGCATATGCATATATGCATGTCCGGTTATGTATAGGCCAAAGGGGGGACCAAAAATATTTTTCCCACTTTCTAGGATCACTAGTGCTCTTTTGTGAATTAATTTCCAAGGTATAGCATGCACATGCATATGTATAGATTAAAAACGCGTATCACGTAAACAACGAATCGGGTAACGGCATCACAAAAAATACAAAATTTAAACGATTGCTTTAAAACGTAAAAACGTGCCTATTGCCAAAATACTATAACATTTAGGATCCCGGTTCGCTACCGGAGACGATTCTCAGATAATAACGAAACAACTTCCCGGTTAAACGGTAAAGCTAAACGAAACTTTTAAAAATTTAAATTATTACACGGAAACGGCTAACTTACTAAACGGAAGAATCCTCGGGATTGTCACATTCTTCCCCTTTAAAGAAGCTTTGTTCCTCAAAGCAAGGACGCAACCTCTGTACGGGTGCAGAGTTGGTGAAAATGGGGCGTTATTTCTTTTGCATTTGGTTTTTCGCGCTCCCGGTGAACTCAATACCTCTCTTTGGAGTTCCCACGTACCATGACAATCGAATACGACTCTTCTCCAGACGCTTGACCACACGGTTTTATAATCTCGACAGGTTTTCTTCAATGAAATTTAATTTGTCGTCCTCTTAGGATTTCATTCCACACGGTATACAAGCGGTTCATCACCATGCATTCTTCAATTTCGAGACGTGATAACGTACTAATGAGACTCTACTCAACTACTCTCGAAGTTCTAGACATAAGCACCGTTCCTACTTTGTCAATGATCTTAAAAGGTCCAATAAATGAGGTTTACAGCTTTCCCCCTTTGGCGCAAAACGTATACACTCCCTTTCCAAGGAGACACTTTCAAGCAAGACCTTAGCTCCTACTTGAAACTCAAAGAGGTTTTTCGTCTTACATCGGCATAGCTCTTTGACGATCACCGGGCGGCTTGTGATATGACCACTTGTTTAACTATTCTCTCGATGTCTCGTGATGATCTCGGGGCCATGAGCTGACTGTCCCCAACTTCACCTAAAAGCAGATGGGTGATCGACACTTGCGCCCATACAATGCCCGCAAACTAGCAGCCTTAATGGCTGGTAAGGTAACTGTTGTTATACGGAAAGATCTACCAATGGTAAGTGTCAAACCAACCTTTTCCAAGTCGAGTACACAGGCACGTAACATATCTCTAACGTCGAATGTTCTCTCACTCCTACCATCGTCCTCCTGATGTAGGCTGTACGCATATCATCGATACCGAATCCTTTATGTAGAGACTTCCAAAAATGGTGAAATAAATTTTCCATCGCGATCAGTAGATGATCAAAACCGGTAACTCAGTCTTTGAGACTACTTCATTAAGTATTGTCTCTCAATTTTTCTAACGTCCCATCTTTCTCTCATTAGCAAGAAAAGAGCTGATTTAGTGAGACGTCAACGATTGCCCAAATCGTGTCTTGCCCAGCCCGCTTGTCCTCGGCAATTAGTCACTAAGTCATTGTTTATTTCTCTCATTTCCATTGTGGGATCTCTAGATTGAACCAACAAACCAGATGGGTTTTCTGTATCATCTTACCTAGCACATGTTAAACACTTGCTGACTAAGTGGTAATCTCTGCTTTCATGTTAGGCCACAATATAACTTCTCAAGTCCTATACATCTTTAACCCGATCCAGGTGGATGAAATACTGCGACTTATGCGACTCATGCATAATCAAGGCCTCAAAATCACCCAAGACACGGAATCCAACTTCGATGTTAAGCATAGCGTTCCGTCCGCGCGAGGTTTCTAACTTGTTAATCATGCCACGCAAATCTTCTTGATAAGTTCTCTTTCTTTCTGCTTCCGATTGAGCACTCAAAATCTGTTTTAAGAAGGTTAAACCTGTAGTCATAAACCAAGGGGGGCACGAACATCGAAGCGCGTGCTTTCTTTCCTTTCGTACTCAGGTCATCAGCCACCACGTTTTGCCTTTCCTGGATGGATATCGGATCTCACATCGTAGTCGCTCAACAATTTTAACCCAACACTTTGCCTCATATTCAGCTCTTCTGTCGAGAAATGTGTTGCAAACTCTTATGATCATTGTGAAGGGTGACACACTGCACTTGGTACCATACAGATAATGTCTCCACATTTTCAGGGCAAACACTACTGCACCAAGCTCTAGGTCGTGTGTGGTATAGTTCTTCTCGTGAACCTTGAGTTGGCGGGATACGTAAGCTATGACATTCTCTCTTTGCATCAAAACCGCGCCCAAGCCTATTATGCGAAGCATCACAATATACCAACGAAGTTCTCATTCCCTCTTGAACATCAAAATCGGCGCCTACACAACTTTTGCTCTCAACAACTGGAATGCACTTCTGCCTTTTCTCCCCATTCAAAACTTCACACTTTTCTAAGTCAACTTGTCATCGTCTACATTTTTGAGAAAAGCCTATCGATGAATCGTCGTATAACCGCTAACCTAAGAATTGACGAATCTCGGTGTGTCTTGTGACCCCAATCTTTTAATTGCCTCAGATCTTTGGCAGTATCCAACGTGAAAGTGCCTCACTATCAATCAACGTGACAAAGAAATGTATCTTCGAAACAGCCCAACTCACAACTTTGAGAACTTGCGTACAAATTCTTCCCGTTTTTCAATAAATTCAAGATCACTTCATGAGTCCTTCATGCTCTTTTATGCTTTTGGAGTAGATCAAAATATCATCGATGAATACAATCACGAATCTATCCGGATATGGTTTGCACACCCTATTCATCAAGTCTATGAAAACTGCCAGAGCGTTATTCAAACCAACGCCATTACTTGGAACTTGAGTGACCATAGCTGGTCACATGCTGTCTTAGAAATGCTTCCTCCGAACTCGAGTTGATGATAACCAGATCTCAGGTCGATCTTAGAGTAGACTCTTGACCCTTGCAATTGATCAAACAAATCGTCGATTCTCAGAAGTGGGTATCGGTTCTTCATAGTAAGCTTGTATCATGTTCACGATAGATCCGATTAGACCATCCGAAAAGAACCATCTTTCTTCTGAAAAACAAAACGTGCTCCCCAAGGTGAGAACTCGGCCTAATAAATCCTCTGTCGGAAAGTTCTTGCAACTGGTAACAACTCTTTGGCATATCGGCTGGTACTAATCGATACCGAGCCGTGCTAGCAATGCAGCAGCCAGGGACATAAGTCGATTGACATTCACTTGTCTAGCAGCGGGTAATTCCAGGCAAATCTTCTGGAAAAACTTCGGAATTCTGTACGATTGACACATCCTCAAGTCCTTCTCCTCTGAATATCCTCAGCTTTCATTGATAACTTGACAACAGATAAACTTGCATCCTTTCTCGATATAACTTTTTTGTCTTCGAGTGCACGAAATGAATTTAACTTACTTTTCGTTGTCACAATTATCACCTCGATTATCCCACACCTCATTGCCATAAGGAATAACGAACAACCTACTCGTCACAACCGATCAACGCCAGGTAAGTTCGCCAACCCAATCCATACCAAATATGACGTCAAAACTACCAAGCTCATCGGCATTAGGATCTATCGAACTGAGACAATAATCCCCTAACGTGCAAACCTCTAAGGAAACATATTTTGTTCTGAAATTCTTCCATCGACAAGTTCTACAGCATAACTAGTGTCTAAAGTGGTTGTGTAACATCAAGCAAAGTGCTAAAGGTAGTCGACACAAAACTTCTATCGGCACCCGAATCGAACAACATAGAAGCATAACAGTTATTGAGAAGAAACGTACCCGTGACAACGTTGGAATCAGGGTTTGTTCCTCCTCCACCAATGGTGTAAGCTCTCACTTAATTTTCATACGATCCCATCTGTGTTTCCAGCTTGTTTTCATTTTCTTTTCTTGTCTGGTTCGCACGTTATGGTTCCTCAACCTTAGGACAATCTTCACTGAAATGTCCTGTCTTCCACGACTCATAACAAATAATACTCTGCTGATTTCCAATTGGAGCCCTCTGAGTGTTTGGAACAATAGCAGTCCTACAATCCCTAGTCTGATGTCCAATCTTCTTACAGTTTCCACACCTCATAGTATACAACCCTTCATGGTGCATCCAGCACTTATTGCAGTAGGGTAGTGGCCCAGCATACCCCTTTCTTATCATTTGTTCCAATACCGTAATAAGCTCTGGCCACATTCTGTCCCACTAGTATTTTGGCCTCTTTAACGGTCGGTTTAGCTGTCACACAGGTTATCCCCTTAGTTACGGGCCATCCTCCTCCTCGTATTCTCAGCACTCCTTGCAGCATAACCCTGAACCTTCTTGATCCATAATTGGTAGCCGTGCGTAATAGCATCATGTGGTCTGGTTGGATTTCAGCATAACATCCCTAGAATGTTGTCTTCGGTACACCTTTCCAAAAAACCTTTCCACTCAACTCTTCATCCAGGGACCATTCTAGTACACACAACAAAATCAAACTTCCTAAACCTTTGAGTTGTAAGCAGTCCAAGTTCGTTTTCCTTCACGGGCAACTCCACAATTCAGTCTCCATCTTTCTGGATGTTCATTCCTGGACATGTACACTTCTGTCATCAACTTCATTAGTTCAACCCAATTCATGGCATATGCAGCCTCAACACCAATGGTTCTCTTATGAGAGTTCCACCAGGTCAAAGCACTGTCCTGCAGTGTGCATGTAGCATATTTCACTTGATACTTCGATGGACAATTACTGATATTGAACACAGTCTCCATCTTCTCGAACCAGCGGGTCAATCCGACAACGCCTTCAGTCCCTGAGAAATTATGTGGCTTGCACTTCAAGAAGTCTTGGAAAGTGCACTCTCGAGCCACCGGCATGAAACCTCCATAATTCATGCCATGATTCCCATTTCTATTTCCATTTCCTCCATTTCCATTTCCTCCATTTCCTCCATTTCCATTTCCTCCGTTCTCGCCTTCTAGTTCATCCCCATTCTCATTCAGGGGTTCAAGGGTCCTGGCGGCTTCACGAGCCTCCATCTCTTCAGCTACTCGGCGAGTAACCAATTCTTCAAACTCCTCACGAGTCATGGACGCTCCAGATCGGGTGCTAGGCATCTTCCTACAACATATCAACATAACACTCGATGAGATTTCTAGGTAATGCGAGATCACTAACGGTATTAAATAAAATTTACGGTTAATCACATAGAAAATACACGATCAAAATACATATTCACGGAAATCCCATAATGCATGACGCAAGAGCATAAGTAAATCAAATCATGACATCATATCATAGATAAATACCAATTTCATATCATCGAACATTAATGATTACATCACAACGTTTCAAAATACAGAAAATACGAGTTCTAACACTACGGTCATCACTAAACGCTACTACTAAATGCTGCAATACTAACGAACATCTCTAAGAACGGTAGCCCATGTGCTTCTTAGCACACGCCTCAAGTCTGCCAACTCTCACTCGATCATAAATCTAAGTCTTCGCATCAGCCTCAACTCTGCTCTGATACCGTGACATGCCGCGCTGGAGTCGGTCAACTCTCTGACTCTCAACACTCATGGTGCCTCTAAGCCTCATGTTATCCCTCTCCAACTCAGCAATCCTCTCAGTCAAAGCAATAACTGCCGACTCAACCCCAACAATCCTGTGTCCCTGCTCTCTCTGAACTCCCTCAATAGCCTGTATACGATGGACTAGGATAGCCTGAGTGTGATCATGGAACCTCTGAACCAAATCTCCCAATGTCTCATACGTAGCCTCTACTGCTCCCTCCTGAGCAGGCTCAGGAATATCCTCTGGCATCACAGGATGCGTAACCCTCTCAACTCTGACCTCAACCGGGCCTCTCACACCCGTCTCTGTCTCATCTCGATCAATAGCCTCAACTACAACTCTAGCATCAATCCCTCTATCCCTAAGAGCATCTGCGTAAGCAATACACTCGTCAATCTCTGCCTGAATCTCTGGATCAATATCCTGCTCTAAATGAGGCTCATTACTAACCCTGACAATAGCATCATCCCTCAAACTAATCTCTCTATGATCAACCTCTACATCTGCCAGATAACCAGAATCCTTAACTCTCTTAGGCGATGGTATCAAATCAGCACGGACAGGAGATAAAGCTCCGGATACAAGTGGTAATGCAGGTACAGATGTCATAGGGGACCTACGTCTCTTGCGAGATGGCCCCGCAGAAGTACCCGGTAAATCTGGTGAAGAATGATCTGACAATGAGTGTCTCGAAGAAGGATCAGATGAAGCATCCGAATGAAAATCTGATGATGCCTCTGATGACGAATCTGAAGAAGAATGATTGGCAGAATGTCTCACAGCAAGACGATGAGTGGGTAACGGTCCAACCCTCTTCCTCGCAGTCATCATGTGTACCGGCCCATTAAGATGGTAGCGGTACGGTCGACCATGAGGAATAGGCTGTCCAGGTGATAGAATCATAACCCGACGACGAGGTATGATAGGTGATCTCTGGGTAGAAGCGGTAATCTCAGTGAAAGGCGTACCATGGGTAGGTGATGGTGGTGTATCTGGTGTATCACTGTCTGTGGTGTCATCATCCGATGATAAAAATGGTGAGATAGCTGGTAATGGTGGTACATGGTCTGATGATGGATCCTCAAATGGATCAGACTCTGAATCAGGTGCAGGTGAGTAATCAGGAGAAGCTAGTGTATAGTCTGGGGATGGTGGTATAGTAGGTGCTATGATAGGTGTCTCTGTGAGTATCACTGGTGTGTCAGTCTGAGTAGCAGGTGGAGTAATCACTGGTGTGGTGTCAGGAATAGTAGTAGGGATAGTACCGAACAAGATCACTTGTCCAGCAGGTGTCCCCACGCTATCCTCTGATGAATCCGAAGAAATTAAGATAACTGGAATAGCCATAACCTGCACAAGCAAAGTTCATATAAATCATCTTTATATCAACCATGCATGATGCAAAAATATGAATGGGTGAATGGGTAAGTGGATGAATGCAAAATGAATGAATGAATGAGTCATCGAGCACGTCATGATAGGATGAAATAAGAAATACTTAGAAATATTAGATATACTTAGTATTTAATGCGTATATATTATTTACGTACTACTTAGTTATGTATACGTACTATGTAAGGTCACGTAAGGCACATAATCACGTAGGATCACATACTGGTTATAGTCCAGACCTAGTTTATACTACCTGGTTCTCTATAACCTTGGCTCTTGATACCAAACTGTCACACCCCCAGACAAGGCCTGGACGGAATACGTGTCCGGAGGCGTGACTTTATTGAGCATCTCAAGTACAAAGCATATAGAACGACCTCTAAGGGTACGTTTTGAAAATAAACACCGTTGCAAAGTTTTAAAATAATAATTATAAGTTTTACATCGATTAAATTTAAAAGATTCAAAGTTAAAATGCAGAAGCTTAAATAAGTTCAACAACGGTATTTAAAGATATAGATAAATCTCTGGTAAACCGGTACAGGCAAATAGACTTCACATAAGTCAATTACATAAGTCAAATCAATCAGCCATCCATCGCTAAGCCACCTGGAAAAACATGCTTAAAAAACGGTCAACATAAAGTTTAGTGAATATCATAAAGATTGAGTGAATTGCAGACTCAAAATTTCATGTCACATGAACACCCTTTCCTATTTTTGGATTTGCAAGACACCCACTCTATCATCTTTTAGTGAATTGTTCTTGCTATGCTGCTGTTCGACTTTAGACCGGACTACTTTTAATTTAGGGAAACCACAGGGAGCATATTTGCAGAAAACTCTATATATATATATATATATATGATCACTGTCTCTAAGATGATTACAAGATTCTTATTATTTCAATAATTGTCTCTAAGATGATTACAAGATTCTTATTATTTCAATAATAGTTTGGTATTTCTTCTATCATGTTTTATGAGGTTATATGCTTAAAAATGAACTTTCGCCAACTTTCGACCCATTTCTTTTTAAGCTATAAATTCTCATTGCCCATGTGACCCATTATTTATCAAAACGCAACTACAACTGAACCATTCATTTGTACGTCTGATTGCCACCTCTATCTTTGACTGAATTTTATTGTTTTACATCTTGTCAACAGAATAAAATGATATAAAGGTCTACACGCTTCTTTGGGATTAACTACACAAATAGGACTGTTGGTGTTTTATTTCACATCCCTTGACGTATTTACATTCTATCAAGAATAGTACCGCAGCGACTGCCTTACGTGTAAGTTTATGTTTTGCCATCTTATTTTATGCTTAGATTGCTTATTATGACTGCTTACGTGGAAGTATTGGGCGGGCACCTTAATATAAGTGCATTTCTAGAATCAAGTTTTAATTTTTCTAAGTAAAAAATACGCATGTTTCCCGACATCAAAATGTAAAATCCTTTTTGCAATTGTTTTTAAAAGTGCCAGAGGTAATGGTGTGTTTTAACAGGTCCTATAGGTTTTTAAGTGGTTTACGAGGATAGTTTTCGGGAGCAGGGAAATGAGGTATTAGTAGCTTATACACGGCCAACGTATCTCACTACCTTAGTACCAAAACAGTCCTTGCATACTTAACACAAAGATAGTTTATGGTATCGAGCCTCAGATATTCTTTGCTTACATATGTCAGAATATTTTGTACTCTCGATCTGAATAGTCTGCGTGAACTTGAAAGCTCGTTCTATGACTACACATCATAACTAGATATTCTTTTCTTAACACAAAGATAGTTTATGGTATCGAGTCTCAGATATTCTTTGCTTACACACGTCAGAATATTTTGTACTCTCGATCTGAATAGTCTGCGTGAACTTGAAAGCTTGTTCTATGACTACACATCATAACTAGAACTACTTACTAAAATAACTAAAAGCTTATATATTTTTCAATAAACATATTAAGGTGCTTTTGTCTGTAGAGAGAAAAATGATCTCGATTTTTTGGTAAATGTGGACAACTTATTTATTACCAACTATAAGACCTTTGCAATCGACTTATTCGATGTATGTGCACCCCTTGTTTTAGGATGTTCCGACAGCAAACTGGGGTCTTATTTGTTGGTTATTGTCTTATCCATCATAACAGCTTATGTGGAATGTGTTGGCTTGAGAATCTTATTTTTTTCATAGAGAACCGAGACATGGCTGGTTTATACACGACCAACATGTGTCTGTAGACTCTAGTACGTGAGAAGTTGTTGTGGTGATTGTTATTGTTTGTTATCTTAATAGTATCTTGGCGGGGCAATTTGATTGCAGCCGTGACGGTTATATCTTTACTTTGGACTTAGATATCATTGTTCATAGAGGACCGAGACACGGTTGGTTTATACACGACCGAACTATGTTTCCAGACTCTAGCACATGAGATAATCTTAACAATTTATTTAAATATAATGTTCGTATCTTGGCGGGGCAATTTTATTTCAGCCATGGCGGTTATATCTTAACTGTGTAGTTGTATATTCTCGTTCATAGAGGACCGAGACATGGATGGTTTATACACGACCAACTTGTGTCTCTAGACTCTAGTGCGTCAGAAGTTGTTGTGGTTATTGTTATTGATGGTTCTAATATTTTACCCCAAAAATTGTGATCATACTTGACCTACTACCATAAGAGAAGCAAGGAAACCTGTCCCTGATCATAATTTGGTAAGATTTAGTACCATCCGGTGGAACTAGATTATCTCGTTCATAGAAGATCGAAACATGGTTAATTTATACACGACCAAACTATGTTTCCAGACTCTAGTACTTGAGATAATCTTAAGAGTCTACTTAAATATAATTTTCGTATCTTGGCGGGGCAATTTTATTGCAGCCATGGCGGTTATATCTTAACTGTGTAGTTGTATATTCTCGCTCATAGAGGACCGAGACATGGCTGGTTTATACACAACCAACTTGTGTCTTTTGATATGAATGGTGGTTTGTCTGCAAGAATGGCGATTGGGATTGTTGGTGATGTTGGTGTTTGGTATTGTTCATGATTTACTCTTGATTTGGATATTTGTTTACTTGTCTTAATTTCAATTGATTCATATATTCTAGCCATGAAATTATATTTTAGAAAAACTGTACGAATTTATGCTTAAAAGATTCGTTTTATTAGTTAAACTATGGCTCCGAGACTGATTGTGGTTAAGAGTCTAAGATAATATAGATGAATAGTTTTGACTTGTGATGTTCGAGGAATAACAGTAATATGGAAACATAAGGGGTATTTCTAGAATCGAGAGTGGTAGAACATGAATAACTTATATAAAAGCCAGTTTATGCCTTAGTGGGAGATCATACAAATGTCATTCCTTATGTTGAAGTTATGGCAGTTTATGCCTTGTTGTAAATTGAAGGAAGGATGAAGACCAGCATGTCAGATCACACAGAGGATGAACCTATCATTAGACGGATTCCTTTGAGGGCTTGAATAGCAAATTATTGGCCACTGATTTTTTGTGTGTGATGAAATAGGCATGTCATGTTCAAGCATATGGTCTTCCTAGATTTTCCCACAGCAGCTAATGAGTAACATGGTAGTTGAAAGTGTTGACTTATCAAGGTGTTGTATTAACTGGGCCCATGTACATAGTTTTGTTTTGATATCAGATTTTATCACTTGATAGTAGCATCTTGTTTCTTAATGAATACTAGTTCTCATACCTCTAGTAGTTGTTAATATGTTGATCTGAGCATATGGATCATCTACGGCTTAATGGTGCTCACATATGACACAAGCATTCCCAAACACCATCCTGTTAATGGAAGGAGCTTAGTAACAGACTATAAAGAACTATTTTGATTTCTGCTACATGTCTGCAAGTCAGGTCTAAGTTGCAAAAGTCAGCTTGTGTTTCTTTTTCTGATGCAATTCTGGTCTTTTTTTTGCCTGCTACATTTCTGGTCTTTTTTTCTTCTCATTGTACTGGTACTACAAAAGTCAGTTTGTATATTTTATGGCTTGGTCTTTTGGTATATTTCATAGATGGGAAGATATTAGTCGAAGGAATGAACTCCTATTCAGGTTGTGGTTAATGGGTCAAAATGGGTCACTATTTGTTCTTGGTGAAACGGGTCTGCCAGGTTGGCCCACAAACATTTTATACATTGCGCTATTACATATGTAAGATTTTTATGTTTCCTAATTTAGATTTCAACTTTTCTAATATAAAATTAAGCTTTTCACTTTCAAAAAAAGTAGCTACCTCTATTTTATGTAGTTAAGATTAAGATAACATACACTCTGACACTCCTCGTTCTCACATCTTTCTATCTATCTGCGTCTATTCTGCTCACATGGCGTCTACCATAAAGCAAGTAATCATTGATTATCAAACTAAGCATAAACAGATAACATCTAACAAGACTCAAGTAATATATGATCTCATGACAGAATCTTCCTGAGCTATTGGCGCATTTCTTTTATGAGTAACAGTAAAGTTCTTCCTCTAACAACTCAATGACGATCAGCATAGATTAGCATCTGCGCAAAAGTAGAATCCCACCATGGTCTACATCTACAGCAGATGAGTTGTATCGGTTTCAATTCACACGGATATACTCCCTCAGATCTATATTTCAACTCTCATCTGCTTGCGCGTTCTTTCCACTATGAGTGACACATAACCGGCTTACTACCAGTATTTTGCAGCCCTCACAACACATGCATTTTTTCTGCATAACACACGCGCTAACATTCTTGGCACATAGTGTCTCTCTAATTTAGGCTTCTTACAATATTATCGCACTATAATAATTACAATCTTTCAAAAGCTATATTTCACACACTAAATGCACTATCTAACATAGTAAAGCTTCACATCATCATGAGACGCAAACAACTAGATCAAGTGAAGCATCCATTCTATCATCTTATATTAGAGTACACTATACACTTCTACACACGTGAACTCACAATGTTTTCTCCTCCTGATATATTTACTCTACATGACCGTACTCTCACACAAGACTCACTTCCGCGATGACACCTCCCAAGAACACACTATCACAAATTTCTCTATTATATCTGCGCCTTTACTCGTACTATTATATTGTATACGGTATCATCAAACTTGTATAATATTGAAACGACGTAGTCAACACAAGAGACACGAATCTTAGCCTAGATGAGTACGGATCTGCATGATTATACATTGGTATTACAACTATCCTATGAGGCACTTCGACAAGACAGTGTGCACGAGCGGAGCAGTCCGCGTTACAGGAGTGTAGAGAGTAGAACCTCTGATACTCATTGACGCCTGTCGCAGAGAGGATCTTTAGAACGGAAGTCAAATCTATTATCTACTGGAGTGTATACTGTAGGAGCTAATTGATTGACTATGCTCACCTCGTTGAGGACTATCTTAGATTTTGAAGACGCAGATGACAAGTTAGGGGTCTCATAATCCTATGCATGAAGTGTAAATTCTAGGGTTAATATAACGACGATGATGACCAAGCAGACATTGGCCATGGAGTAACATATAGTGATGTTAACAACTACCTATAAAAACATAACACAACAGATATCATACAGCGCAGATTAAGAGAGATATGACGTGACGAAAGTGGGAGTCATATATATTGCAAACACAATATGGCACTAGTTATATTGCCGAAGTGCGAACTCTTAGATCTATGAGATACTTTACTGAGATACAACAGTTCTACTTCTGTAATACACAATCGTTACAATCTATAGTTATATGTTATATATATTAATATTAGCTAGTAGTTTTGTGTTCTTCATGGAAAGAGCTTCGCAACGAGCTAAAGTATGTTCAAAATGGAGTTAATATGAATGAGATATCGTATCTCAAAGTGAGGCACTTGAAACACATAATCTGGAAAAAATGTCCTATCCCACATCGCCCAAAATGTGAATTAGGAAGGTGTTATATAGAAATCTTGATATTTGTTATCTAATCTTTTTGGACGGTTTTACTCCAACACCTACGCGCATGCAGAGGGTGCACAAAATCAGATTTCTTGGCTAAAATGGAGGTGCACAAAATCACATTTCTTAGAGGGTGCACAAAATCAGATTTCTTGGCCAAAATGGGGATGCAACATTTCTTGGCCGGTCAAACCAGTTGAAGCAGCTGGGTCGAACCGGGTTTCAAAACATTATGTTTAATCTCCAAATCCTCAAACTTTTATTATTTTTCATTTATAACTCATAAATATTTTTTTATCACTACAACTATATGGCGCTATAAAATCCCGTTATTATGCATGGATACTCATCTAGCTCTTGATATGAGAAAGCAGGTTGAGAACATGGTTAGTTGGGTAAAATTATATAAGAAAGGTCTCGAAATATAAAATAACAACCGTTTTCGGTCGGAAAACGGGTCAAATTAAACCGGTTTTTATATTTTCGAAACCCGGTGGAAGACCGGGTTGACCCGTTGGTCGAACCGGTTGACCTGGCAACCCGGTGACTCGACCGGGTCGATTAGAGACCCGGTCTCCAAAACATTGATTAAACATTGATTATAGTTTTTATAAATAGATTACTTAATTTTTTCACTTTCAAGGTTTCTAGGTTTTTCCATTATAGATAGTATAGATTAATATACAACGTTAAACTGATGGTAATGGTGACCGCATACCGCGGTCACCTTGCCACCTAAGCGCCAACTCAGCTTTCTCTCGGTAAGAACAAACACACGACCAAATGCTCATAGTAGGACGATCACAACCACAACCAAAAAACATTCCTCACGAAAATAAAAATAAATAAAAAGTCTTACACAAACATACCCAATTGTTTCGTTCGGCCAACCAACCAAACTTTGCATTTCAAAAGGGGGGATGCGTGGTCGGGGTTGTGGGGGGACGCAGCCGGGCATCCGGTCGGTCGGGGGTGTCATTACCGTTAGTCTTATTAGAGTCTTGTAGATGTACTTTTAGCCTTTAAAAGTAACTATTGTGAAACATCATTTGATGCAACTTTATAAGCCCTTATCTCGAACATAACTTGTGGTCAACCCATTTGAGAAAAGTATTTTACAGCCCACTACATATGACCATTTGAACACGAAATCTATGCATCTACGACTTCTATTACCATTCCAAAACGGACTCGGTTAATCGGTTTGCCCACATTTAGTTTCGCAATTCGAAATTTATTTATTGTATTGTCTAGTTTGGCGAAAGTTTTGTTCGTCAATAGCATATTGAGTAGACTTTGATGGATGACAGACATGTGGAACGACCCCGAGCATGTAAAATACAACAAAAAATGATCACTAGTTAAAACCTATGACCATGGCTTACAAAAAGCTGCCAAAGGAACATTAAGGCCCAAGTTTTTCTGGGTCTAGATATGCCACTAAGGCGTAGCGCCAATGTCACGAATATACTCTTCTACAAGAAGAAAAAACTCAGAGGTCATTTTAGGATGGTGATATTTAACTTATACTTGGTAGTGTCTTGTGGACTCGTGGTATAACTGGGAAGTTTCATAATATTATCTTTATATGGATGAATCTTGCCAATGGAGACTCCCTTTTGTTTGCTATATGTACAAGAAAGATGTTAAAAACATGACTCTTAACTTTTTCTTGAAGATTCATAGTTTATATGCTTTCTTAGAAATGTGTACCTCCTTCAAAAGGGGATCGCCACTTTGTTTGTGATACAATCCAAGAAAAATATGATTGAAGACGCATACACAAATAAGATGTAATTTTGATTCTTGCATCTCACCATTTACATAAGCACCTCACCATTCAGACTCGAGCCCATGGAAAGGTTTCGATTTTCGACTGAGTTGGAGACGTATGCAAATAACTTTGATGGTTCGACCTAGCTACCCGACTCAAGATCGTAAGGAATAAGAATGGACTTCAAACTCAAATGATTTGTTTTTAAAGCCAAAAGTTCATTATAGACCCTAAAATTGGCATAGATCCAATGAACCCATCTTCACCCTTCATTTAGTTCTCATCCAACGGTTGAGATAAATACACATTAAAAAAAACACCCCGTCTCATTTTACAACAGGGGTACATTCGTCTTTTTCTTCTCTCCCATCTTCTTCATTTCATATCTCACACAAATGAGATAAAACACACACATACACACACACACACACACTCAACCACCGATCCTAATTCACAAACACAAACCCTAATTTCATATCTCAAA
>BQNB010005507.1:5403-63453 GCA_026074375.1 Tanacetum coccineum
AATAGTTTATGTGTAAGTTAATATTTTTATTATTCATTTTAAAATTTCTTTACAAGTTTACATATATATATATTTTACTTGTTTCTTTTAGAAAAATTTTAAAAATACAAACTAGTGGTGATATATTTTTTAACAAATGAGATGATATGATCATATATATGAAATGAATATGAATGAAATGTGCACTTTAGTATTATGAGATGATGAAAATACTTGTATCAAAACCCAAAGATTGTTTGATTATAACTCAAAACCCTTAGTTCTTTCTTAAAAATACTTGTAAATAATCAAAACCTAAATATTTCCTTGTCCTTCTTCCTTGGCCGAATTATATAAAGAGAAAAGAGAGGTGTGTGTGAGTTTTGACTAGTGAAATGGTAACTAGTTAGGAGTTGTGTTTATATAGAAATTAAACTAGGAAGGTTGAATGGTAAAACAAAGATCACATGTATGTGTATGGTTTAATTAGGCAAGACTTGTATTAGGTTTTGGTGTGGCCATAGGGGACGGCTAAAGAGACTTAGGGGGTGATACAAATAGTGTCCTAATACTATTGACATGTGATGTTGGTTTAATATGGAATAGTTGTGTTTAGAAGCATGTAAAGTAATTTGTCTCCTTACCTCTTATATAAGCCAAAATTATTGTGTCTAAGAGGGGGAATTATGTAGTTTTTGGTAGTATAGGGTGTAGTTATGTGTGTATGCAAATGTGGTGTAGTGTTGGTTAATTTATATATATGCATGCATGCAAAACCATGCATGCAAAGCCATGCAAGTTTATCTACTTTACGCAAAACTTGTAAAATAAAATGTATAGTCTTATAAATTATGTTAATACAAATAAACCGGTAAAAATGTTTATTTCTATCTTACGATCTTCTTGTGTTTTGTCGATAACAATTCATAAAATCGTTACAAGTAAAAATCTAAGAACACATATATTTCATATCTTAGACTTTTAATATTTGTAATTCTTTACATCATTGATGACATAATCATCTTACCATATCTTAGTCAAATCTACCAAGATTCCACATGATATTTTAAGATTTGACAATCTAAAATTCGGATTATGTGTCAGGTTACCGGTTTCATCATATTACACTGGCCAGTTCCATTTGGTAAAAGGAACCACCTAGAACCGGGCTATAGGGCAAGCCGGTTCCATTGGCTTATACTGGCCGGTTCTCTTCTGCAGAAGGAATCGGCGGAACCGTGCTATAGTACTAGATTATGCCCATAAATACCAAGCTATTTTTCATGTTTTACTCACCCATTCTCATTCTTATCTTTCTTATAATCTAATCATTATCTCATTTTCAGTTCTAGATAGCTCATATATCATTGGTAGGTGATTCACTTTGTAGAAGAAATTTCCGAAATAGCATACGAGACGATCAAAGTTCAAGCAACCTTGTTTCGCATCTCCATCACATTATCAAGATCACTTTTTTTGTATCTTGTACATCATCTAGTAGTTGTAGTATCATTCATCATCCTTGTAAAAGAAGTGTGATTTCATTAGGTTGATTCTACCTTTGTAAAAATCTAGTATTTAGCTTTGTACCGTTAAAAGGGTGTAAGCGACGTTGTGAGGCTTCTCCGCCGGTTAAAGGAGATTGGTGACTAGTGTTTACGAACTCTCGAGTAGGTGACTCGGGGAGTGGAGTAGGGAAAGGAAGGTGTCCTTGTAACCGAACCACTATAAATGCTTGTTTCCCGGTTTTATCTTTCTTACTCTCTACTTTCTATTCTTGCATTCTTTACTTGCTTTATAAATCATACAAACATCAATATCGTCAAACTTCACATAATATCAAAACTAATTTTCAAAAAGCTAATTTTAAACGGTAAAACTATTCAACCCTCTCTAGTTTTCCACCATTGGCATCAAGAGTAAGGTTACCAAAGTTTTTAAAATATATTGTTTAAATCTTTAAACGATAATGGATTCGAAAAACTACAAAGATGGTCAATTTATGCAAAATTGCTTTATATATTAGAAAAATTGATTTGAAAGCTATGTGAAGTCTAAGGATATTGATCTTTGGCATATTTTAGTGTATGGTGATTACAAACCTACCATTAAAAATAAAGATATCGGTGAGGAAGAGGTCATTCCTTATGAAAAATTTGAAGAGATCCATAAGAAAATGATTTCTAAAAATGATGAGGCTAAAATGGTTTTATACAATGCTTTGCCTAGAAAGGAATATGAAAGAATATTCATGTGTAGAACTGCTAAAGATATTTGGAACTCACTTATAATTACTCATCAAGGTAACAAACAAGTCAAGGATAATATAGATTTGTTTGTTCAAAAATATGAAGAATTTGTTATGTCCGATGATGAAACCATTGATTGCGCATTTGCTAGGTTTAATACTATTATTACATCTTTAAAAGCACTTGATGAATGTTTTTCAAGTCGTAATCATGTTAGGAAATTCTTGAGAGCTTTTCCTACTAAATGGCGTCCGAAGGTGACGGCAATAGAAGAATCTAAAGACTTATCGACACTACCTCTAGATGAACTCATCGGCAACCTAAAAGTCAATGAAATAGTGCTCGAGAATGACTCGAAGGCTTCTAAGATCAAGAAGGAAAAGTACAAATCTCTAGCTCTAAAGGCAAGAAAAGTATCAAGTGACGAAGAGGAGTCATGTTCAGGTAGTGATGAAGAATATGCCATGGCCATAAGGGGTTTTAAGAAATTCTTTAGAAGAAGAGGAAAGTTTGTCTGTCAACCTTACGAAGACAAAAAGAATCTTCGAAAAGTAAAAGAAGAGAAGAAGGGTTAAGAGGAGCGAAGATGTTTCAAATGTGGTGACTCAAATCACTTCATTAGTGATTGTCCCAAACACTCCTTTAACGACTAAAAGGCCTTTGTTGGAGGATGTTGGAGTGATAGTGAAGAAGAAGACGACTCCAAGAAAGATAAAATCTGTCTCATGGCACTCAACAACAATGAGGTACTTTCTGACACTCTATACTATAGTAATTTATCTTTAGATAGCGTGTCACTACAAAATAAGTACACCAAATTATGCAAAATTAGTCTTAGGATAATAAACAAAAACAAACACTTAAAAACTAAAAAAGAGATCCTAGACAACGAAGTTCGTGATCTTAAGAATAGGATAGAACGACTAGAGAAAAAATAGGAAGTTAGCATCGAATGTGAATCTTGTGCGAAACTCCATTCCAAGATTGAGTCGCTTTCCTCAAAACTTGCTAAGTTTGAAAACAGTCATCATTTTTTATAAGATATGATTAAAAATCAAAGAACTCAAAAAAGATAAAAAAAGGCCTTGGATTCACAGAGGATAGAGCTTCAACTAGTGAAGCTAAAACAGAAAAATTAGGTCAAGAAACTGGAAAATTATCCACTGTAGAACCGGCCGAGTTGGTTCCCTCTACAAGAGAACCAACCAGTTTAAACGTAGGGAACCGACCCTCTGCAGAGGTTTGTGAAATTTTAGAACCAAAATTAATAAAAAGAAGTAGTTCGGTACAAATAACTAAGAAATCTTTACCTAACGGTACTGTAGAGAATGTGAAACAGACACCGGCTTTGAAACTTGGTCAAATACTAGGAAGAAGTAAAATCTAAACATGACCTAAAACGCCCCAGGAGACTCAACACCTTATACCCTAAGAGTGACTATCACCAAGTTGGTTGGAACTACTCAACTCAACAAGGATATCAATTTCAACCACCTAAATTTAGTCCTTGGGGATCTTGTCCACCATATCCATACATGAACCAACCAAACGACGTGTATAATGCTAACGAACCCATGAGATATTAGGGACCAAATGCTTGACTTCTTTTGTGATTTTAGGTACGCTTAAAAGTCAAATTAGAACCAGATGAATGGATCAAAGATAGTGGATGCTCGAGACATATGACGCGAAACAAAGATCTCTTGTCAACTTATGAAGCTATTAGCGGAGGTAACGTAGTGTTTGGTAGTAACACTAAAAGAAAGATCATCGGAAAATGTACAATTACTCACAGCTATTTAATTATTCATGATGTTAATAATGTAGAAAAGCTTAGCTTTAACTTACTTAGCATAGGTCAAATATGTGATAAAAAGTGCAAGGTACTCTTTAGTGAAACCAGTAGTGAAATACTTAAGGACGGCATTACCATAGGTAGATGAATTAGGAAAAATGGTCTTTATATAATGAAAATAGGAAATTCACCTAAAGATAGTCTTTGTCTAACTTCAATAGATGATACTTCGACCTTATGGCATCGAAAGATTGGGTCACACCAATATGCGACTTATTCAATTGCTATCATATAAAGAGCTTGTTAGAAATTTACCAAAGCTAAAATTTAAAAATCATTTTTGTGACGCTTGTAACATAGGGATGCAAGTACACGCAAGCCATAAGGCTAAAAACATGGTTTCAACTACAAACAATTCCCAATATGTCTTGATGACTTGAACGATTTTTGCGTTGATAGAAATCTATTCCTTTGATTTCCAGGCTCATTTCTGTTTCCTTATGTGAAGATCTTCGCAATGAGGATTCTTATATATGTTCAACTCCATATCGAGATAAGGAATTGAATTTTCTTACACACTTATTCACCCATATGGAAGTTCGTTCTTCAATATCATCATCGTTGAAGATAATTGCTGGAAACTTGTGAAGTGACAATACTATCTTCTCGGGTCTAGAATTTCCTTTCTTCAAATACAAAGGTCTTGATTAATCAGAGATAATGCTGGAGCTTCAGGATCTTTTTGACAGCTATAAACTAATGGTGTGGTCTTTCGTGGATGTGTAGAGACAGGGATTTCTTTTCTACTCTCCCAAACAATGTCACTCTTTAAGAAATTCTTCATCTGATCAATGTGATACTAATGCTCATCTCTTGAAGTACATCTCTGTCTCAACATCTCATCAGCCATCTTTCTCAGCTTAGCTTCATCAATGGTCATCGATACTTCTTCCATAATGTCTTGTGATACTTGCTTCGTTGGTATTTCATCATCATCTGAAGCATAAGAGTCAGTCCAAAAATCAAAATCATCATCTTGCTTTTGATTTCCTAAGTTTGTTGGAGCTTTTCCATCTTGAAAAACTTGTCCAGACGATGATCCTTCCAAGACACATATAGCTTCATACTTCGATGTCTTCTGCCGCTATGCACTATTCTCCCCCTCAGGATGAGCATATCATGAGGATCGTCCTGATCTCTTGGGCGAACGGCAGCGAGCTTCTACATGCATTTTGTTGTCGTACCGTATTTCTTTCAAAACTTCGTCTGGAAAACCATCATAATTGCTATGTCTTGTTGTTGCTATTGAGGATCAGCTTTCATAGCAAGTTACAGTTGATATTGTTGATCTGGAACATAGGATGTTTGTGATTAAGTCGGGATGAACATGAAGAATATGTCCAGACATATAACTACGTACGGATGCATCAACTTGAGAAGGAATGACATTGGCAATTGCATTCTCAATTTGTTTCGAGATTTAAGCCTGAATATTTCCACGTTCCTGCAGAATAGCTTTAGCATTCAATATTTTTCCGTATTTCTTTTTGCCTTTTGCCTCCTCCAGAACTTAATTTTTTTTTTTTTTTATCAACCCTTCCGCAACATACACTGGAACTTGATTCCGAACTTGTTCAGGAACTTGCTTCATAACTTGCTCCTTAATGTGTTTGTCTACCATAGTAGGTAATGTCTTAACTATTACATCATGAGATTATTAGCAAGGTGTATTAAAGACTTTCTTGGAAATGACCTCGCCTGTAGTTGAATATGCTATCAAAGTAACCATAACGTCCTTGTAACTCGTGAAAGAAGCTCCTTGTAGCGTTTGAGGACGATGGAGTAGGTTTTGTCTTGTACAATGATAGAATTTGTATTCCGTTTAGCAAATTTTTGTGAGGTGAACTTGATGATGACTGTAGTATGTGGAGTATCCGTCAATTCCTGGAGTTTCTCGGTTATTCGAAAGGTTACGAGATTAGTAGGAATCTTAGGAGATCTAATTTGGTGTGCGGGAGGATATGGTGAATTCTTAGTCTTCCTCTTAAGTTTCCTTTCTCCCTTCTCTTAATTCATACACCTTCATCAGTTATTTCTTTCATCCGTCATCATATACATTCACTGGTATAACAAACGTTTGTAAATCTCCACTACTGGTGTCTCTTTTGTTTATCTCTACCTCTTATCTTTAGTTCATTCTCAAACCTCCGGAATTTCCTTATTACTCCTGCGGCTCTCTATCCTAGTGACGGGAATATTTGGTTCATCTTCCTAGGGGATTGACTATCATCAACAATATTCTCTTTTCCATCACCATCTTTTTAATTTTCTTAAGATTAGGGGGGGACCCATAAAAGTGCTATCAACCTAGTGCCACATTTTTCTCTTGTTCTGATCCTCACGACTTTTATGTCTACTAGCAGACAAACTTGTAATGTATCTTGTAAAATCATCTCATCTGCTTTGTCAACAGTTGGCACTAGAGCTGGTGGTGTAAGACGTGTGGATCTCCTTTCAGGAATACGAAGACGAATCACAGTTGATCGTCTTGTCGGAGCACTTGACTCTTCGAGCTTCCCTTTCTGGGTTAGGTGTACCTAGGGGCTGCTAGTTGTCCTATGCTGTCTCGTGGGTTGCTCAGTCAGCTGTGACTGAGTCAGAGGAACATCTATCCCAAACACCTCCGCATACATCTTGATAATGCTCTGTTTGCTTCATTTCATCAGTGATCATCCAAGCTGGTATCTGCATTCCAACTTTGTTTTTGTGTCTTCCTGAGTTAAAAATATTCTTCATGATATCATCATCTTGCCATGTCTGTGAGACTGTCCCGAGCACGTCTTTGTAGATGTTAGGAAAGATAGTCATGTAGTGACATGACAATGATCCATTGTAAATCTTTGGATATGGAATCGTAGATGTTGGATGTTGAACGCGAATTGATAAAGTCTCCTTTCCATTGTTACTCCGGCATAATCCACAGGAATGTTCGTTGACAAAGCAATGAAACATTTTCATTATCTGCAATGGCGGTTGACCCATCCAGTGACACCAGTGTTGTCAAGCATTTGGTGAATTCTTGCATAACGTTCTGCAATTGGCTCGCAGAAGACCAGTGTCTTGAAAACTGATGGTGTCTTAAGCTCATTGTAAAATCCTAATCACTTGTTTTAGAATGGAACCATTTAGAAAATGAGGTCAGGTGCTGGGTACGATATGAATTTTGATTGTTGTTAGTTGCTTGTGAAAGATGAAATTGTTCTAGAAGTCTTTCCAGTGTAGATTATGTTACCTTTCTTGTCTAGATAAATTTGAGCTTTACTTTGATCAATCTTCCTTCAAAGTATGCTAGGAACTGGACCATAAATCCTGGGTAAGATATGAGAAGCTGCAATGCTGAATCGTATATGATGATCTTGATGATGGTTCGTCAGAATTTGCTTTTCGATAGACATGAATTTGATCATGAGCAACCTTCTTGTTTGTTCCAATTAGATTCTTTTTTTTTGGAGGATCACAGTTCATTGGGGTTGGTTGATAAGCTTGGGAAGGGGTTGGGGTGGCCTGAGTGGTGGTCGGTTGGTTGTAATGGGTATAGGAGTGGTGTGATGTAGCTTGGATGGGGTATGTGGTGGAGTGGGCATAGAGGTCGGGGGTATAGGGCCGAGATGAATCTTGGGGGGGGGGTTTATTGTGGGGGGTGTTGGAGGTGGAAATGAGGGAGGGGAGGGAGGGGGAGGGATGATTACTGGTTCAAAGTCGCAGGGATCGGCGGCCCGCGATCGTCTTTTCATGTGTTGGGTGTTACTGGCAATAGTAATTGTGCGTTTTAAGTGGGTTTTGCTTGTTGTCGAGGTTTTGGCCTTGAGTGGTGCTCTCTTTCTGTTTTTTAGTATAGCTTCAACCAGTAAATGGGTTGGGTGTATGGTTTTCGAGGGAACTTTGTAGGTGGTGTGGGAGCGGGGGGGGGGTTGATAGGTCGGTGGGGGTCATTTTTGGTGCATGGGCACTGCGGATGTTTTTGGTTCTTTGTGGGTTATGTGTTGTATTCTTGCTTGTACTCAATTTTATGTGTGGGGTGATACATTTTTCTAGAAATATTTGTCAAAAAATAGTTCTTATTAGGAGACATAGTTTATGGTTTTGACTTATCCCTCATAGGATTGGTATCCTAATTCAAGCTTCCTCATTCTGTTCCTTTGAAGGGTAACACGGAACGTTTGGCGGTCTTGTCTTTGTGACCTCGGTTTATTGGGGGTGGGGGTGGGTTCTTCGTGGCTTGGCTCGGTTTTTTTCAGGGGGGGAGTGACTACTGGTGGATTGTTTGCAGATATTTTTGGTTCGTATTTCATGTTGTGCGTTCGGGATTTGTTGGGTTTGGACATTAAGTCACCTACACTCCATTCTGTTCATTGCAGAGGGAGGGGGAGGAGCAGAAGTCGGTACGGAACTTGACTTAGTAAACTTAATACAATGATACGAATAGACTATTTATGTCCTTAGCTACAAGTATTTCTTAACATATTACTTGATTTCTTTAATATAATTATTTATATTCTCCACTTCGCTTTGAGGAAACTGATCCTTGTTATTTTCCAATGCATAACTATTAAGACAATTATAACATCTTTATAAGATGAATCACAAAACGTTACCTTTCACTGAATTTGGACTTTTTAGTATTACAGATAATTTTGACTTCTTTTTGACCTTTCCGAGTCTCTATTTCTTTGATTTTAAATGGAGTTTCACAAACTCTGATTTCTTTTTTTTGACTTATGAATAATTCCCTAACTGATCTTTTATATTATCATTTCCGATTACCACATGAAGTCAATTAAACTCGAATAAATATCAAACTCGGTAAACCTCATACATCATTCTGCCCGAATTTCAATTTTACTAATGGTTAATCATGTATAGGCTATTCATCACGTATTTTTACTGAATCTATGCATATTATCAACCTTGATGTGTAATTATTGACAAAAACCGATGAGTTACAGAAAATCGGTAATCTTCATTATTTCCGTGTTTATAAGTTTAAACTCGTTTATACAATAAACAACAAATTTAACAGTTTGATTATTTCACCACTTTCGTTTGAGAAAGAAAAATGTAAGAGTAGAAATCGTCTTAATGAACTCAAAAAAGTCTTGGTTTGATTTTCTTCTCTAACTCGATACAAATGGACTGCGGTAATTAGATAAAAAAAAATATGATTTTTTTTCCTCCTTTTATTGCAAACCAAATTTTTTTTCAAAAATTGACACATTTAGCCCCTGTGATTATCATTTTTGATTTGTTTTTCAATTTTTCACAAACTCCCCCTTGAATAATGAATTTT
This sequence comes from Tanacetum coccineum, assembly GCA_026074375.1. Taxonomy (NCBI): domain Eukaryota; kingdom Viridiplantae; phylum Streptophyta; class Magnoliopsida; order Asterales; family Asteraceae; genus Tanacetum; species Tanacetum coccineum. The sequence goes on from BQNB010005507.1 coordinate 14,774, forward strand.
TGTCAAAAACTCCCCCTTTGTGTTTGGAATGAATGGTAATGGGGTCATGTGTACTTATTTATGAAAATGCTGTATGTTTTTCGACACCGGTGATTCGGTTACGTTGTTCCATTGGCAAGAGCGGTTTGGTGTGTGATGGGTGTTAGTCGATGTGTGATGCTAATAATGATGTTTGTGAATGGAAAATTTTAAGAACTCCCCCTTAGATCATGATTCCGTATTTTCAATTTGAAAGCTTTTTATAAAAACTTAGAATCATGAATCTAATCATGTGATCTTATTAAATTATTTTCCCCCCCCCCCCCAACCCTTCCCCCCACCCCTCCCCCCCCTATACAACCCCACACACCATATCCCCCCCCCCCCCCCCGCTCCCCCAAATTTACCCCCTCCCCTACCTAAAACCCCACAAACAACAACAACACCACTTTTTGAAAATTTATTTACATGTTTTTGATGTACGAATCTTTTCAAGAAGATAACTTTGTCAGGCTTTCCAACTGAGTTGGAGTCATACATCTCATACCAATGCGATGAACTAGATACTCAAAGCGTTCTTTTGGAAGCGCCTTAGTAAATAGATCCGCAAGTTGGTATTCTGTCCCGACAAAGTAAATTTCCACAGTACCATTCTCAACATGTTCTTTAATAAAATGATACCGGATGTCAATGTGCTTAGTCTTAGAATGTTGGACCGGATTGCATGAAATTGCAATGGCACTCTTGGAATCACAGTACATCGGAATCCGATTGTATTTGTATCCATAGTCCAAGAGTTGTGTACGCATCCAGATTACTTGTGCACAGCATGCAGACAAGGAAACATATTCAGCCTCAGCAATAGACATCGCAGTACAATCTTGTTTCTTTGAACTCCAACTCACAAGCTTTCCACCTAGAAATTGCAATCCTCCTGATGTGCTTTTACAATCATCTTTACATCCTACATGGTCCGCATCTGAATAGGCAATAGTTCAAATCTGGAATCATTCGGATACCATAGGCCCATGTTATAGGACTGTCTTAGGTATCGAAAGATCTGTTTTACCTCTTTGAGGTGTTTGACTGTAGGACGTGCTTGATAACGAGCACATACAAAAGTAGCAAAAGCAATGTCTGGTCGACTGGCTGTTAGGTACATAAGCCCTCTTATCATACGACGATAAGTCGTTTGATCAGTAGGAGTGCCTTGTAAATCAGCATCCAGCCTCTCAGTTGCCATAGGTGTACTCATGGAGACACACTCATCCAGACCATGTTTCTTTAACAATTCAATTGCGTATTGTGACTGACTTATGAATATGCCACGGGGAGATTGATGAACTTGAAGTCCAAGAAAGAACTTTAGTTCACCCATCATCGACATTTCAAAATTATTTTTCATTAGATTTGCAAAACGTTTTGAAAAATTTGGATTTGTAGATCCAAAAATAATGTCATCAACATATACTTGAACAAGTAATATGTCTCACCGTAACGTGTGTGACAGGAACTCGAGTCAACAATACCTTTAGTGAACCCATGTTGAATTAGGAAAGAAGACAATTTGTCATACCATGCACGAGGTGCTTGCTTAAGACCGTATAGAGCTTTTTTCAACCTGGGTAAACTTGATTGGAATTCTAGATCCAATAAACCCATTCAAGGTTGGCTGAACATATACTGTCTTCTTTGCAAGGACATTGAGATAAAGTCTGTTTTTTGACAATCCATTTGAAAGATAGTGATATTCTTATGAGCAACATAAGTGATAAACATCCGAACAGCCTTACGACGGCAACAAGAGCAAAGAATCTTCTCAAAATCAATGCCTTCTTTCTGCTTAAATCCGTTAGCCCACAAGTGAAGTTTTGATTGAACCACAATATTTTCAGCAGCACACTTTATCTTCCAAGCCATTTGAGGAGCAATAATACTCTTTCCTTCTGGTCGTGGAACAAGTTACAAACTTGTAGTCTCTCAAATTAATTCAACTTATCTTGCATAGATCTATCAACTGTGGTCTGCCATTGTTTCTTTGATATTCTTTGGTCAATCAGTACTAAGGTTAAATGCTACAATGGCATACTTCAGAATCTGTATGTAACCGTTGACGAGTCATGACAGGTTTGGATGGGTCACCAATAACTTGGTCTAGAGGATGATCTTTTGTCCAAATGTGAGTTGAGGGTTGTACTTGATAGAAATTCTACACATTTGATGGTTCTAGAGCCGTTGTAGATGACTCAATTTCCTCATGACTTGGAGGGGATCTAATTTTGTTGAATTCATACTATTAAGATTATATGGAACAAACTGTGCATTACCATCAAAATTAGCAGTGTCTTCTTGATTAAATTCATCAGCCTCGGTCAAAGAGATTGGAGAAGTTTGTTCGTCAGATGTAGTGACAACAGGAGGATTTTATAAGAGATTGCACATTAGGTAACTTTTCAGGCATAGACATATAACATAGCACCTCGCATAGGAATAGTGTTTGGTTTTTTTTTAATTCACTCAGCCACTCAGGTAGGGTTGTATATTTGTAAGACACTTAATTTGCACAGACATAATCTAGACAGCTACCATAGGCTTGTACTTAACACATAAACCTGACCGAAGGGAGGAACTTGGTATTTGGAGCGGATACAACTTCACGTGCCGAAACATAAGCCTTTATTTCATTGAACTACTATAACACACATATAACTTTTTTTTTCAAATATGATAACTAAGGCTTGGCACAGAACTTCTTCATTTAACTTTGGGATTTCAGCAACTTAGCACTAAAGGGAGTGCTCGCAGGGACTTGCGGAATTCATAATATGCAGTAGATTAGGCTTCGGTCTAGTAAATGATGATTAAGCACAAGTTCTAGAGCTTCTAAATTACCGGCTCTCTCAAATATAATTATCAACCAATACCAATGTTCCAGAAAAGGCGACAAAGACCATACGTACACATCTGTAATGACGGAATAGACACATATGACTGCATTCAAACCTTAACTCGAACAAGCTAAAGGCATCATTTATCTTGGGTATAAAAGGTGGATACCCGAAGATTCTAAAGGCTTAGAATTCTCACAATTTAGTAAAGTAGGTTGTGCTAGCTATAATGTTAATCCGATTGAATTTGCCTTACTAAGAGTATTTTTTAATTTTTTTAAAGCATATATATTAAATTTTTTTATAAAATATCAGTTGGAAATTTTTTGGCAGGGCAAACATGGAGGGATATGATTAATTTTTCCTATTTGGCTGCCCTCCACACTTAAGTTGAACATTGCCCTCAATGTGATAACTGATAATAGGGATAAAATAGGGAAAATTAAAGGAACACGGTACTTCCCGAGGCATAGGGAAAAGTATAGCAGTGAGAGAGCTATCCTCGAGCATACTTTATAATTTTCCATATCTTTAAGCTAAAGTACCTGCATAAAAGTAAGCAAACAAAAAGCACACAAAAATAAAATATTTTTGTTGTTTTTTTTAGAAAATAAATAAAGGGTATGACAGAAAAATGGAGGAGGGACTCCTCCACACTTAAGTGAAGCACAGGTTGCCTCCCAAGAAGCACTTAATTTTTAAGAGAGTCTTTAGCTAGACTCGTATTTCGGGAGTCATTATTTTGGGAAAAAGGGAGTTACTGCTTCCCTTGGGTCATTATCTTCTTCATGATATAGTTTAAGTCAATGGCCATTGACAATAAACGTCTTTCCATCTTTTCCATAGAGTTCAACATATCCGAATGGATATTGATGTTTTACTACGTAAGGTCCTAACCATCAAGATCGGAGTTTCGGTTGTTTAAATTTGTACTTTGAGTGAAATAGCATAACTTTATTTCCTTGCTTGAATTATTTCCTCATTCTTAATTTTTTGTCGTGCCAGACTTTGGTTCTTGCCTTGTATAGACGAGAGTTTTCATATGCTTGATGTCTAAGTTCATCTAACTCGTGCAACTAAAACATTCTTTTCTCACCCGCGGCGATGAGATCTGGGTTATAATTCTTCAGAGCCCAGTATGCACGGTGTTTAATTTCAAATGGTAAGTGGCAGTTTTTTTCATATATTAGTTTGTAGGGTGTGGTACCGGTAGGTGTTTTATAGGCGGTGCGAAAATCCCATAGAGCATCATCAAGTTTTCTTGACCAAATAGCAGGATTGTCTTTAACAGTTTTTTCAAGAATTCTTTTAAGAGCTCTGTTCGTGTTTTCAACTTGACCACTGGTTTGAGGATGATATGATGTAGAGAAACGGTGATTAACTCCATATCTTTTCATGGTTTTTTCCATTATTTTGTTGCAGAAGTGAGTACCTCGGTCGCTGATTAGAGCTTTGGGCATTCTGAAACGGCAAAATAGTTTCTTTAGAAAAGTGATAACTACTCGGGCATCATTGGTTGGTAAAGTTTGAGCTTCAGCCCATTTAGATATGTAATCAACAGTGACAACAATGTATTCAAACTTATATGATTTCGGGAATGGTCCCATAAAGTCGATACCCCATATATCAAAATTTTCACATACTTGAATGCTGTTTAAGGGCATCTCATTACGTTTCGACATATTTCCTGTCTTTTGGCATGCTTCGCAAAGGCGAACTAGAGTATAAGCTTCTTTAATGACTGTCGGCCAGTAAAATCCTGAATCTAGGACCTTTTTAGCAGTTAGATTGGGTCCATAATGTCCACCAGTTGGTCCGTGGTGACATTGATCTAATATTGTTCGGGTTTCTGGTCCAGATACACAGCATCTAATCATTCCATCAGAACATACTTTGAAAAGGTAAGGTTCCTCCCAGAAGTAGTGTTTGAGGAAAGAGAATAATTTGTTCTTTTGTTGACACGTCATCCTTTTTGGTATAATATTAGCTACCAAGTAGTTTGCAAAGTTTGCGAACCATGCTTTATCTTTGGTGTTGATTTCCATAAGAGTTTCTCCAGGAAAGTTATCATCGACTTTACTGTCATCGCTTATTTCATCATTTTCAATTCGGGACAAAGGGCCGGCAGCAACATTTTTTGTACCTTTTCTGTCTTTGATTTCTATGTCGAATTCTTACAAAAGTAGAATCCATCGAATAAGGTGTGGTTTTGCGTCTTATTTCTTAAATAAGTGCTTAAGAGCTGAATGATCGGTATGAATAATAGTTTTTGATAGAATAAGATAGGATCTGAATTTATCGAATGCAAAAACTACAGCCATAAGTCCTTTTTCGGTTACGGTGTATTTTTGTTGAGCTGGGTTAAGGGTTTTGCTTGCGAAATAGATCGGGTGAAAGTTTTTAGCATCTTTTTGACCTAAGACAGCTCCAACTGCGAAATCACTTGCATCACACATAAGTTCAAATGGAAGATTCTAGTTTGGCTTACGATCACAGGTGCACATGTGAGTTTCTCCTTCAATAATTCGAATGCTTTTTGACATTCATCGTTGAATTCAAATGGAGTATCTTTTTCAAGAAGCTTAGTTATAGGTCAGGCAATTTTCGAGAAATCTTTTATGAATCATCAATAAAAACCGGCATGTTCGAGAAAGCTTCTAACACCTTTGATGTTAGTAGGGGGTGAAAGTTTTGAGATTACATAGATTTTTGCTTTGTCGACTTCAAGTCCTGCACTAGACACCTTGTGGCCAAGCACAATTCCTTCTTTGACCATGAAGTGACATTTTTCCCAGTTAAGGACAAGATGAGCATCTTTACAACGCTGGAGCATTTTATCGAGATGTTTAGCACTTGTGAAAGAGTTACGAAGAGTTTAGAAGAGGAAAGAAGAACAGAAAGAGAGAATGAGTGAGAAATGAGAGAAGAAACTAGAAGAAAGAATAGAAAGGAAACAAGAGGAAGAGAAGAGAAGAGAGAAGAAGAAAGAAAGAGAAAGAAAGATAAAGAGAAGAGAAAGTAGATAGAGAAAAGAAGAGGAGAAAGTGACTAGAAACCATAGAGAGAAAGAAAAGAAGAGAGAAGAAATAAATAGAAAGAAAAAAATTGTCCAGGAATACTTTGACTGATTCTTCGATCATATCGTGAAAGATTGCCAGCATGCACCTTTGGAATGTGGCAGGAGCATTACATAGTCCGAAAGGCATTCGCCTATAAGCGTATGTTCCGAAAGGACATGTGAATGTTGTTTTTTCTTGATCGTTAGGATCGATAGGAATTTGAAAATATCCAGAAAAACCATCGAGGAAACAGAAATATTTATTTCCTGCAAGTCTTTCTAACATTTGATCCATAAACGGCAAAGGGAAATGATCTTTTGCGGTTGCTTCATTGAGTTTACGATAATCAATGCATACTCGCCAACCCATAACGGTTCTTGTTGGGACAAGTTCATCATTTTCGTTTGTAATACCACCTTTCTTTGGTACACAGTGAATAGGACTAACCCAGGGACTATCGGCAATTGGATAAATAATACCGGTATCCAAGAGTTTTACGATTTCTTTCTTAACAACTTCTTGCATGTTTGGATTCAACCTTCTTTGTTTTTGGACAACGGGTTTCTTGTCATCCAGAAGTTGTATCTTGTGCTTGCAGAATGATGGGCAAATACCAGGAATGTCTGTTGTTTTCTAGGCAAAAGCTTCCTTATGTTTTTTAAGAACGGATACAAGTTTGTTTTTCTTTTCTTTGGAAAGCTGAGATGATATGATAACAAGAAGAAAAGAGGGTTCTTCCAGGAATACATATTCCATATTATCAGGAAGGGGTTTAAGTTCAAGATCCGTAGGAGGTTCTTCAAGGGATGTCTTGATTTTATAATCGGTGTTGATGGTGATTTTCTCGAATGGTGGGTCTTCGGTGTTAGATTCAGAGTTAGAGTTTTCATCGGCAGTCATTGCCATGAATTCATCGAATTCAGTAAAGATTTCTTCTTCGAGAAGGGTTCCTTCGATGGAATGGAGGATTTTACTACCTTCGTCTAGAAGAGCATCGAAGTCTTCTTCTAAAATTTCATCGATAACATCGATACTAAAACGGGTATCATCGTTTGAATAAGAGTGTTTCATCGCAGAATCGATATTGAAGATCATTCGTTCAGTCCCAACTCCAAGATTAAGTTGTTTCTGTTTAACTTGAATAACTGCGTCAGCAGTGTGAAGAAATGGTCGTCCCAAAATGAGAGGAACTTTACTGTCTTCTTCTATTTCGAGGATAACGAAATCGGCAGGAAAGGTAAATTTACCAACTTCAACGAGCATATTTTTAGCTATTCCAACAGGGTATTGGAATGATCTATCGGCTAATCTCACGCTCATTTTGATAGGTTTAAGATTTTTGAGAGATAGTTTTGCATATAAGGAATATGGCATAAGGTTAATGCTAGCACCAAGATCGGCTAAAGCATTACAGGAAAAAGTCTTGTTGAAATTACATGGAATAAAGAAACTACCAGGGTCTCCAAGTTTTGGTGGAACTTTATTCTGGATCATCGCTGAACTTTCGTCGCTAAGGAAAGCGGCAGAATTTTTTTTAATTTTATGCTTGTTGCTTATGAGTTATTTGAGAAATTTTCCATAGTTAGGCATTCTGGCTAAGACGTCGACAAGAGGTACGTTGATTCAAACGACGCGGATCATGTCAAGGAATTTTCCGTATTGGGCTTCCATTTTCTCTTTCCTTAGACGTTGAGGATACGGGATTTTTGGTTTGTATGGTTTGGGTAACGGAGTTTCTTTGGCTGGTTTTTGGGTTTGAATCTTTGGTTGTGGTGTAGGTTCATCGTCTTCATCATCACTATCGAAGTTGATAGGGGTTTCAGAATTGTCTTGTTGATCATTTGGGTTAACTGGTTGGTTATAGGTTTTACCACTTCTTGTGAATACGGCATTAACATGCTCATTACAAGATTGCGGTGGTTAATATGCTTTGGATTTGTGTCCTTTTGGGTTTGGTTGAGTATTGCGAAGAGATCCAGAAGGTCGTCCAGAATGCTTGTCAACAAGTCTGTTAAACTTAGTCTCAAGATTCTGGATTGAAGCTTGATGATTTTTGGCTACTGTCTCGAGTTGAGTTTTGAGCTTCATGAATGTTTCTTTGACAAAGGCATTGGTTGATTACTGAGATTTCATGAAATTGTTGAATTGTTTCTGAAGATCGTAAGGTTTATCATCGGTATTGGATCAGTAGTTGTCTCGATTATAATCATTCCGTCCGCTTGAACGGCAATTGTCGCGATTCGAGTCTCGGTCGCGGTAATCATTGTAAAAATGAGTCTTACAGAAAGTTTGCATGAATTTGGATTCTTCTTCACGGGACATAGGTATGTCATCTTCATCAAGATCATTTTTTAGCATTAGATTGGAGTTCTTTGTACTGAGCGTCCATTTTCAGGGTCATGGCATCCATTCGGGCCATAATTTTGTCAGTATCATAATTTCTACCACCTTCATCAGTGAAAGCAACGGTTTTCTTAAGAGATGGTTTGCTTTTTTGATTTTTAGCCCAGTCGAGCTTGAGTAAAACTTTATCTTCGAGAAATTGATAAACTTGATTTGGTGTTTTATAGAGGAAAATACCACCGGCTGCGGCATTCAAAACTTCTTGGGTTATCTCGCTGAGACCATGATAGAAGATTTTTATAATGTTGCCTTTGGACAGGTTATGACCATGGCAGTTTCGGAGCATTTCTTTCATATGAAGCCAAGCATCGGTCAGAGATTCATTTTCATGTTGAGAGAAAGCTCAGATTTCTCTGAGGAGTCGGTCGAAAAGAGCTGGCGGAAAGAATCGGCTAAGCAAAGCGGTACAAAGTTCATCCCATGTTTTGATAGTTCCTTCGTTGAGTTCGTCCAGCCATGTTTTTGCTTCTCCAGTTAGTGATAGGGGAAACATCATTAGGCGGATAGCTTCATTTTCAGTATCTTTGTATTTAAACATATCACAGATTCTGAGGAATTCATGAATGTGTTTATGAGGATCGGTTTTGGTTCTACCATCAAATTGGTTTCGTTTGACAAGAGTCAAGTGGTTACCTTTAATAGAAAATTCATTCGCGGTTTCTAGAATAGTGATTGTGGAACCGGGAGTCGGAGCGACAACATGGTCGGCAGCCCACATTGGTTCATCATCCATTAGATCGTAATTTCGAAGAATATCAAGAAAGTGACAGAAGTAATTGTTGTTAAGAATTGGCGGGTAGACAATTCTTGGGTGTTGTGGTGGATTATTTCTTTGATCGTATTGAACTCTTATGTTTCGTTGACGGAGTCTTCGACTCAGAGTATGTCCAGGTTCAGGTAAAGGTTCAACAAGTTCATAATTAGAAGCACGTGTATGCATCCAAAAGAGAAATTGTTAGGAGTCAGTTTGCCAGAAAACTGTACGGTGATTTTTTGAGAAAGATGGGGAGTTAAAATAATATTCCAGAGTTGACTACAGAACAACTTAAAAATCCCCGGCAACGGCGCCAAAAACTTTGATGTGTGTCAAAAGCTTTAAATTTATAATTATTGAAAATATCAATTTTATTATAGGGAAACACACGAGTAAAAGTATAACCCATATATGTAGTATAATCTTTTTAGGGAAGACCAGGTCGTTCCACAAGGATTTGAGTAGTGTTCAAATAATCAGAAAGAACATAGATTTTAACAATTTTGGAAATAACTTTTGTTTTACCAATGAAAATAAAGATGACTACTCAGATAGTTGAAAATAATTTATAAGTGTTAGAAATGATTAGACCTCGGAGGTGGAACCTTAATTTATAAAAAGGATTTCTCGTCAGAAAACATTTTCACAAACTACCTTAATTAACTCAAGACTTATATTTAGTTAACTAAACCAAATGTGTCACTCAAATAATCCAGTCACTAGTATATCAAAGCTTATTTGTTTATCAATTTACGAAAGTGGATTTCTTAGCACAAACGATAAAGACCATGGACAAATCTTTAAAACCACATATATCATAATGGGTCTCTCGACCTATACCGATATGATTATATAATTTAAGTTGATAAGCAAAGATGACAAGATAAGATATAATAGGATTGCAACATAACCTAGAGATTAAAGAGATCATGATCATACTAAACACTTATTCATTATCATAACATCACCGAGTAGTCATGAGAGATTTAGTCTCTCATGGCTAAGGAGTTCATAACATAGCTTGCTTCAATAACAAACTTCATAATATTTCTTATACTAGTATGATATTCTTCCTCGTTCTTGGTTCTTTGATCTTGAATCTCTAAAAGATATGGTGTTTATTCTTGGAGAAAGGGTTTGTGTGAGAGTTGTTTTTTGTGTTTGTGATGATATGAAAATGAGAGATTTTGAGGCTCTATTTATAGGCTGAAATTCGGGTGAAAGTGCGGCGCACACAAAAGATTGTGCGGCGTACTTGGTGATTAAATGCATAAGTATTAAATTTTTATTGAGTAAGTGCGGCGCACAAGAGAATATGTGCGGCGTACTTAGGGTGTAAATGCAGTAGCATTAAAGTCTTCATAAATTCTTCACATCAGATGGGAAGTGCGGCGCACAAAGGAAATTATGTGGCGTACTTGTTGAGTTAATGCGAATTTGACTGTCTTTGACTTGAAGGAAAGTGCGGCACACAAATGGTAAGTGTGGCGCACATTTGGCACTTTGGGCTTGATTGTTGATCCTCTCTTGAATGATGTGTTCTTTAACGTGTAAGTATTTGATTTTGATGTATCTAACATCGGGATGTCTTCAAGTGAACCTACAAGCATTTTTAAGCTAGTAAGTATCGAAAGTTCACGAGAAATGATAAAATATATACAAACAACGCCATAGAAAACATGTATAATTTGGGCGTTATCAATGACTACTCAAGGTATACTTGGACTAGATTTTTAAAACATAAAAATGAATCATTTGAGCATTTTGAAATTTTGAGTAAGAAAATTCAAGTCCAAAAAGGTTGCCCTATTATTTCAATACGAACGGATCATGGTCGGGAATTTGATAATGAAGTATAATTTGGAGCATTTTGTGATGCTAACGGTATCACCCACAACTTTTCGACTCTACGTACTCCACAATCAAATGGGGTAGTTGAACATAAAAACCAGACATTACAAGAAATGAGTCGGACAATGCTTAATGAAAAATCTACCCCTCAAAATTTTTGTTGTAATGCCGTTGACACCTCCACCTATATCTTAAATATCATTTTAATTAGACATTTTCTCGAAAAAACTCCTTATGAGCTTTTCAAAGGTAAGAAGCCTTCATTAGAATATTTCAAAGTATTTGGTAGTAAATGCTTTATTCTTAATACTAAAGATGATCTTACTAAATTCGACCCTAAATCTACCAAAGGCGTTTTCCTTGGTTATTCACCTAATAGTAAAGCATATATAATCCTAAACAAAGAAACCATGAGGATCAAAGACTCTTTAAATGTAAGATTCGACGAAAGTCCACCTCCTAAATTATCACCTTTAGTAGATGATGATATAATCGAAAGCGAAATCATAAAAAATCAAATAGAAGATATAGAAGAAAAGGAAAATGAACCATTAAACCAAGAAGTTGTCAATATCAAGGATTCTAAATATCATCCCATAGAAACAGTCATAGAAATCTAAACGAGAGAACTCTAAGATCTCAAGTCCAAAACCCAAGCAATTTCTTTTGTTTCGTGTCTTTCGTAGAGCCTAAAAACATTAAAGAAGCCACTAAAGAAGAAAGTTGGATTATGGCTATGCAAGAAGAATTGAACCAATTTGTCACTAATGATGTTTGGAGTCTTGTTCCTCCACCCGAAAACCAAACTATAATTGGTACTAAATGGGTCTTTAAAAATAAATTAGATGAAAATGGTGTAGTCTAGAAACAAGGCTAGACTTGTCGCATAAGGATACAACCAAGAAGAAGGAATAAATTTCGATGAAACCTATGCTCCCATAGCAAAACTAGAATCTATAAGAATCCTCTTTGCATATGCTTATGCACATGACTTCAAGCTGTTTCAAATGGATGTCAAAAGTGCATTCTTATATGGTTTTATAAATGAAGAAGTCTACGTCTCTCAACCTCCCGGTTTTGTCGATTTCAAAAACCTAACCATGTATTCAAACTCAAAAAGACGCTTTATGGTCTTAAACAAGCCCCTAAATCTTGGTATTATAGACTCAAAGCCTTCCTCATCGATCATAAGTACACCATGGGCTTGGTAGATAACACTCTATTTACCAAGAAAAGAGACTCACATATCATCATTGTCCAAATTTACATGGACGACATCATCTTCGGATCAACTTGTCAAGACGTTTGCGATGATTTTTTTAAAATCATGCACGACGAGTTCGAGATGAACATGACGGGTGAATTGAATTTCTTCCTTGGTTTCTAAATCAAGCAACTAGAAGATGACATCTTTTTAAACCAATCTAAATACATTAAAGAAATGCTTAAGAAATTCGGTCTAGAAGACTGCAAACCCATTAAAACTCTTATGGCATCCGAAACCAAACTCACCTGGGACAAAGACAGGGAATCCGTTGACGACACAAAGTATCATGGCATGATTGGTAGCCTTCTCTATCTAACGGCAAGTCATCCGGATATCAAGTTTAGTGTTTGTCTATGCGCCCGTTTTCAAGTAGGAAGGTGATGAAACATTGTACCAGGCCTGGGAAAGGTACAATGACCTGCTTTACAAATTCCTAACTTACGACATCAATAGCCACCAGAAGCTAAACATCTTCTATAATGGTCTAGGCACTATGAACCGCCAATTGCTAGACTCCCAAGGGCCAATTCCTGGCATGATGATGTGTTTCAAAAGCTTTAAATTTATAAGACTGAAAATACTGGATAATTATATGGAAACACACAGGTAAAAGTATAACCCACGTATGTAGTATAATCTTTTTAGGTAAGACCAGGTCGTTCCACATGGATTTGAGTAGTGTTTAAATAATCAGAAAAAAAAGACTTTAACAATTTTAAAAGTAACTTTAATTTTTACCAATGATAATAAGGATGACTACTCGAATAGTTCAAAATAACTTATAAGTGTTGAAAGATTTGACAATCAAAGATGGGCATTAATTTATAAAAAGGACTTTCGTAAGAAAATGTTTTCACAAACTAACTGTTTTAACCAAAGACTTATAATTTGTTAACCCAGAACACCAAATGTGTCATCAAATAGTTCAGGTTAATAGAATATAAATTGCTTATTTTGTTTATCAATTTACGAAAGTGGATTTCTCGACACAAACGATAAAGACCATAGACAAATCTTTAAAACCACATAGATCATAACGGGTCTTTCGACCTATACCGATATGATTATATAATTCAAGTTGATAAGCAAAACTGACAAGATAAGATATAATAGGATCGTAACATAAGCTTGAGATTAAAGAGATCATGATCATACCAAACACTTATTCATTATCATAACATCTTCGAGTATCATGCAGAGTTTTAGCCTCTATGGCTAAGGAGTTCATCACAAAAGTTGACTAAACATAAAACTTCATTATTTCAGGTAACTTTAGTGACAAACGTCATCGTTTCTTGATCGTTTGAATCTTTATCTTCAAAGGTAGTTGTGTTTTTGGTGTTTTTTATAGATGAGGGACAAAAGGATTGGTTGTGTGTGTGTGTGTGAGAAGAAGATTTGTAGAATGAGAGAGGAGTGGGAGGAATGATTTGAAAGTGAAAGTTTGTCCTTTATTTATAGGCTGAATTTGGGTGAAAAGTACGGCACACACAAGAAATTATGCGGCGCACTTAGTGATTAAATGCGATAGTATTAAATGTTGATTGAAGAAGTGAAACACACTAGGTAATATGTGTGGCGTACTTAGTTTGTTAATGCATTTGCATTAAAGTCTTCATTTATTTCTTCTCATCAGATGGAAAGTGCGGCGCACTTAGGTATAAGTGCGGCGGTTTTTGGCTATATAGGTAAGTGCGGCGTACAATAATGGAGTGCGGCGCACATCTTGTACTTTTAGCTTGAAATCTTTTCTTCTCTTTGTATTTGTCTTTCAAAGTGCGTAATTTCTTGAGTTTTAGCTAGTAGTGTCTTTAAGTGAACCTGCAAGCAATTTAGACTATTAAGTATCGAAAGTTCACGAGAAATGTTAAAATATCTAAAATAACACCCATTAGTAAAACATGCTAATTTGGGCGTTATCAAATCCCTCCACACTTAGCTTATTGCTTTCCCTCAAGCAATCAATGAGAGAAATATAAAAATCATTTATTCGTGACAGTAGGAGAAAATTAGATTTATTAGAGATTGCAATAAGAGTTTCTTATCAGGCATAGACATATAACATAGCACCTCGCATAGGAATAGTGTTTTTTTTAATTCACTCAGCCACTCAGGTAGGGTTGTATATTTTTAAGACACTCAATTTCTACAGATATAATCTGAAGCACTATTTGGCTTGTACTTAAACGCATAAACATGACCTCGAGGGGCATGTATCGGTTTTTGGAGCAGCATACAAACTTCACGTGCCGAAACATCAGCCTTTCATTTCATTAAAACTACTATAACATCACATATACCTTTTTTCATACCAAATATAAATATCTAAGGCTTGCACACTAGGAACTTCTTCATTTTATCTTGTGATTTCAGCAACGTAGCACTATAGGGAGTGTGCAGGGAGTTGTGGAGATTTCATTATTGAGTGATTAGGCTTTGGTCTAGTAATAATTGATTAAGCACAAGTTTTATAGCTTTAAATTAATGGCTCTCTCAAATATTAATTATGCATTTTTAAGGATGGATACAAGTTTTTTTTCCTTTTCTTGGGGAAGCTAGGATGAATAGGATTGTTGGAAGAAATGACGGTTTCTTCCAGGGATTTAGATTCCAGGATTATCAAGAAGAGGTTTAAGCTCGAGATCCGTAGGAGGTTCTTCGAGAGATGTTTTGATTTTATAATCTGTATTGATGGTGATTTTCTTGAATGGTAGTTCTTCGGTATCGGATTCAGGGTCAGAGTTTTCATTGGCAGTCATTGCCATGAATTCATCGAATTCAACAAAGATTTCTTTTTCGAGAAGGGTTCCTTTGATAGAATGAGGATTTTACTACCTTCGTGTAGAGAGATCAAAGTCTTCTTCTAGGATTTCATCGATAACATCGATACTGAAATAGGTATCATCGTTCGAATAAGAATGCTTCATTGCGGAATCGATATTAAAAATCATTCGTTCAGTTCCAACTCCAAGGTTGAGTTGTTTCTGTTTAACTCGAATAACTGCATCAGCAGTATGTTGATATATGGTACGTCCCTAAATGAGGGGACTTACTATCTTCTTCTATTTCGAGAATGACGAAATCAGCAGAAAAGGTGAATTTACCAACTTCAACGAGGATATTTTCAGCTATTCTAACAGGGTATTGGAATGATCTATCGGCTAATCTTACGCTTATTTTGGTAGGTTTAAGAGTTTCAAGAGATAATTTTGCGTATAATGAATATGGCATAAGGTTAATGCTAGCACCAAGGTCAGCTAAGGCATTGCAAGAGAAATTTTTGTTAAAATTGCATGGAATAAGAAAACTTCTGGGGTCTCCTAGTTTGGTGGAACTTTTTTTGCGCTCATTGTTGAACTTTCATCATCTTAAGGAAAGCGGTAGTAATTTGTTCGATCTTGTGTTTGTTGCTTATTAGCTCTTTGAGAAATTTGCCATAATTAGGCATTCCAGCTAAGATGTCGATAAGAGGTACGTTGATTCGGACGGAGCAGATTATGTCAAGAAATTTTCCATATTGGGCCTCCATTTTTTATTTCCTTAGGCGTTGAGGATATGGAATTTTTGGTTTATATGGTTTAGGCAATGGAGTTTCTTTAGTTTGTTTTGGACTTTAAGTTTTCGGTTGTGGTGTAGGTTCATCTTCTTCATCATCACTATCAAAATTGACAGGGGTTTCAGAATTGTCTTGTTGGTTATTTGGGTTAACTAGTTGGTTATAGGATTTACCACTTCTTGTGAATACGGCATTCACATGCTCATTACGAGATTGCGGTGGTTGATAGGCTTTGGAGTTATGTCCTTTTGGGTTTGGTTGAGTGTAACTTGGAAGAGATCCAGAAGGTCGACCAGATTGCTTGTCAGCAAGTCTGTCGAACTTAGTTTTAAGATTCTGATGAGGCTTGACTGATTTTTTGCTACGGTGTCGAGTTGGGTTTTAAGGTCCATAAATGTTTCTTTGACGAAAGCGTTGGTTGTTTGCTGAGATTTCATGAAATCGTTGAATTGTTTTTGAAGATCATAAAGTTTGTCATTGGTATTGGATCGGTTGTTGTCTCGGTTGTAACTACTTCGTTCGTTTGAACGCCAATTATCACGATTTGAGTCTTGGTCGCGGTAATCATTGTAAAAACGAGTATTACAAAAAGTTTGTATGAATTTAGCCTCTTCTTCACGAGACATGGGTATGTCATTTTCATCAAGATCGGGTTTAGTTTTTTTAGCTTTGGACTAGAGTTCTTTGTACTGAGTATCTATTTTCAGGGTCATGACATCCATTCGGGCCATAATTTTGTCAGTATCTGAATTACTGCTGCCTCCATCGGTGAAAGCAATAGTTTTCTTAAGAGTTGATTTGGTTTTTTGATTTTTAGCCCAATCGAGCTTGAGTAAGACTTTATCTTCGAGAAGTTGATAAGCTTGATTTGGTGTTTTAAAGAGGAAAAAAATATTTTTGTTGTTGTTTTTTTTAGAAAAACTAAAGGATATTAGTAAAAGAATGGAGGAGGGACTCCTCCACACTTAAGTGAAGCACGGGTTGCCTCCTGAGAAGCGCTTAATTTTTAGAGAGTCGTTAGCTAGACTCGTACTTCGGGAGTCATTCTTTTGGGAAAAAAGGAGTTACTGCTTCCCTTGGGTCATTATCTTCTTCTTCATGATATAGTTTGAGTCGATGGCCATTCACTATGAACGTCTTTCCATCTTTTCCATAAAGTTCAACATATCCGGATGGATATTGATATTTTACTATATATGGTCCTAACCATCGAGATCTAAGTTTCGGTTGTTTAAATTTGTACTTCGAGTGAAAGAGTAGGACTTTATTTCCTTGTTTGAATTCTTTTCTCATTCTTAATTTTCTGTCGTGCCAGACTTTGGTTCTTGCCTTGTATAAACGGGAGTTTTCATAGGCTTGGTGTCTAAGTTCATCTAATTCATGCAACTGAAACATTCTTTTCTCACCAGTAGCGATAAGATCAGGATTGCAGTTTTTCAAAGCCTAGTATGCACGGTGTTTAATTTCGAATGGTAAGTGGCAGTTCTTTCCATATATTAGTTTGTAGGGTGTGGTACCGGTAGGTGTTGTGTAGGCAGTGTGAAAAGCCCACAGAGCGTCATCAAGTTTTCTTGACCAAATAGCAGGATTGTCTTTAACAGTTTTTTCAAGAATTCTTTTAAGAGCTCTGTTCGTGTTTTCAACTTGACCACTAGTCTAAGGATGATATGTTGTGGAGAAACGGTGATTAACTCCATATCTTTTCATGGTTTTTTCCATTATTTTGTTGCAGAAGTTAGTTCCTCGATCGCTGATTAGAGCTTTAGGCATTCCGAAATGGCAGAAGATTTTTTTCAAGAAGGCGACAACTACTCGGGCATCATTGGTTGGTAAAGCCCGAGCTTCGGCCCATTTAGATACGTAATCTATATCGACTAGAATGTATTCAAACTTATATGATTTCGGGAATGGTCCCATAAAGTCGATACCCCATATGTCAAAAATTTCACATACTTGAATGTTGTTTAAGGGCATCTCATCATGTTTTGATATATTTCATGTCTTTTGGCACGCTTCGCAAAGGCGAACTAGAGTATGAGCTTCTTTGATTATTGTTGGATAGTAGAATCCTGAGTCAATGACTTTTTTAGCAGTTATGTTGGGTCCATATTGTCCACCAGTGGGTCCGTGGTGACATTGATCTAAAATGGTTCGGGTTTCTGGTCCAAATATACAACGTCTGCTCATACCGTCAGAACATACTTTGAAAAGGTAAGGCTCTTCCCAAAAGTAGTGTTTGAGGTCGGAGAAAAATTTATTCTTTTGTTGGTATGTCATCCCTTTTGGTATAATATCACCGACTAAATAGTTTGCAAAGTCTGCAAACCAAGGTTCATCTTTGGTGTTGATTTCCATCAAGGTTTCTCCAGGAAAATTGTCATCGCTTGTTTCATCATTTTCAATTCGGGATAAGTGGTCAGCAGCAACATTTTCTGTTCCTTTTCTGTCTTTGATTTCTATGTCGAATTCTTGTAAAAGTAAGATCCATCGAATAAGGTGTGGTTTAGCATCTTGCTTCTTGAATAAGTGCCTTAGGGCTGAATGATCAGTGTGAACAATACTTTTCGAGAGAATAAGATAAGATCTGAATTTGTCAAATGCAAAAACTACAGCCTTAAGCTCTTTCTCAGTTATGATGTATTTTTATTGAGTTGGATTAAGAGTTTTACTTGCGAAGTAGATTGGGTGAAAATTTTTACCATCTTTTTAGCCTAAAACGGCTCCTACTGCGAAATCACTGGCATCACACATAAGTTCAAATGGAAGATTCCAATTTGGGCTTACGATCACACGAGCACATGTGAGTTTTTCCTTCAGTAATTCAAATGCTTTTTGACATTCATCATCGAATTCGAATGGAGTATCTTTTTCAAGCAGCTTAGTAAGAGGTCGAGCGATTTTTGAGAAATCTTTAATGAAACGTCGGTAAAAACCGGCATGTCCGAGAAAGCTTCTAATAATTTTAATATTGGTCGGGGGTGGAAGTTTTGAGATTACGTCAATTTTTTCTTTGTCGACTTCAAGTCCTGCACGAGACACTTTGTGTCCAAGCACAATTCCTTCTTTAACCATGAAGTGACACTTTTCCCAATTTAGGACAAGATGAGCATCTTTACAATGCTGGAGCATTTTATTGAGGTTGTTTAGACATGTGTTGAAAGAGTTTCCGAAGACAGAAAAATTGTCCATGAATACTTCGACGGATTCTTCGATCATATCATGAAAGATTGCCAACATGCACCTTTAGAATGTGGCAGGAGCATTACATAACCCGAAAGGCATTCGCCTATAAGCGTATGTTTTGAAAGGACATGTGAATGTTGTTTTCTCTTAGATCGATAGGAATTTGAAAATAGCCAGAAAAACCATCGAGGAAACAGAAGTATTTATTCCCTGTGAGTCTTTCTAACATTTGATCCATAAATGGCAAAGGGAAGTGATCTTTTACGGTTGCTTCATTGAGTTTACGATAATCGATGCATACTCGGCAACCCGTAACGGTTCTTGTTGGAACAAGTTCATCATTTTCGTTGGTTACAACTGTAATTCCACCTTTTTTGGTACACAGTGAATAGGACTAACCCAAGGACTATCGGCAATAGGATATATCATACTGGTATCCAAGAGTTTCACGATTTCTTTTTTAACAACTTCTTGCATGTTTGGGTTTAACCTTCTCTGTTTTTGGATAACTGGTTTCTTGTCATCGAGAAGTTGTATCTTGTGTTTATAGAATGATAGGCAGATACCAGGAATATCTGTTGTTTTCCAAGCAAAAGCTTGCTTATGCTTTTTAAGGACGAATACAAGTTTGTTTTTCTTTTCTTGGGAAAGCTGAGATGATATGATAACAGGAAGAAAAGAAGGTTCTTCCATGAATACATATTCCAGATTATCAGGAAGAGGTTTAAGTTCGAGATCCGTAGGAGGTTCTTCGAGAGATGTTTTGATTTTATAATCTGTATTGATGGTGATTTTCTCGAATGGTAGTTCTTCGGTATCGGATTCAAAGTCAAAGTTTTCATTAGCAGTCATTGCCATGAATTCATCGAATTCAGCAAAGATTTCTTTTTCGAGAAGGGTTCCTTTGATAGAATGGAGGATTTTACTACATTCGTTTAAAAGAGCATCGAAGTCTTCTTCTAGGATTTCATCAATAACATCGATACTGAAACAGGTATCATCGTTCGAATAAGAATGCTTCATTGTAGAGTCGATATTGAAGATCATTTGTTCAGTTCCAACTCCAAGGTTGAGTTGTTTCTGTTTAACTCGAATAACTGCATCAGCAGTATGAAGAAATGGTCATCCCAAAATAAGGGGAACTTTACTATCTTCTTCCATTTCGAGAATGACGAAATCAGCAGGAAAGATGAATTTACCAACTTCAACGAGCATATTTTCAGCTATTCCAACAGGGTATTGGAATGATCTATCAGCTAATCTTACGCTCATTTTGGTAGGTTTGAGAGTTTCAAGAGATAGTTTTACGTATAAGGAATATGGCATAAGGTTAATGCTAGCACCAAGGTCAGCTAAGGCATTGCAAAAGAAAGTTTTAAAATTGCATGGAATAAGAAAACTTTCGGGGTCTCCTAGTTTTGGTCAACTTTATTTTGGACCATTGCTGAACTTTCATCGCTTAAGAAAGCGGCATAAATTTGTTCGATCTTGTGTTTGTTGCTTATTAGCTCTTTGAGAAATTTGCCATAATTAGGCATTCCAGCTAAGACGTCGATAAAAGGTACGTTGATTCGGACGGAGCGGATTATGTAGAGAAATTTTCCATATTGGGCCTCCATTTTTTCTTTCCTTAGGCGTTGAGGATATGGAATTTTTGGTTTATAAGGTTTAGGCAATGGAGTTTCTTTGGTTTGTTTTGGATTTTGAGTTTTTGGTTGTGGTGTAGGTTCGTCTTTTTCATTATCACTATCAAAATTGACAAGGGGTTTCAGAATTGTCTTGTTGGTTATTTGGGTTAACTAGTGGGTTATAGGATTTACCACTTCTTGTGAATACGACATTTACATGCTCATTGCGAGATTAGGGTGGTTGATAGGATTTGGAGTTGTGTCCTTTTGGGTTTGGTTGAGTGTTACTTGGAAGATATCCAGAAGGTCGACCAGACTGCTTGTCAGCAAGTCTATCAAACTTAGTTTCAAGATTCTGGATTGAGGCTTGATGATTTTTGGCTACGGTTTCGAGTTAGGTTTTAAGGTCCATAAATGTTTCTTCGACGAAAGCATTGGTTGATTGCTGAGATTTCATGAAATCGTTGAATTGTTTTTGAAGATCATAAGGTTTGTCATTGGTATTGGATCGATAATTGTCTCGGTTGTAACTACTTCATTCGTTTGAACGCCAATTATCGCGATTTGAGTCTCGTTCGCGGCATTAAGAACTTCTTGGGTTAGCCTCTTCTTCACGAGACATGGGTATTTCATCTTCATCAAGATCAGGTTTAGTTTTTTTAGCTTTGGACTGGAGTTCTTTTTACTGAGCATCCATTTTCATGGTCATGGCATCCATTCGGGCCATAATTTTGTTAGTATCGGAATTACTGCTGCCTCCATCAGCGAAAGCAACGGTTTTCTTAAGAGTTGATTTGGTTTTTTAATTTTTAGCCCAGTCGAGCTTGAGTAAGACTTTATCTTCGAGAAGTTGATAAGCTTGATTTGGTGTTTTATAGAAGAAAATACCACCGGTTGCGGCATTAAGAACTTCTTGGGTTATTTCGCTGAGACCGTGATAGAAGATTTTGATAATATTGCCTTTGAACAAATTGTGACCATGGCAGTTTTGGAGCATTTCCTACATACGAAGCCAAGCATCGGTTAAAGATTCATTTTCATGTTGAGAGAAAGCTCGAATTTCTCCGAGGAGTCGATCGAAAAGAGCTGGGGAAAAGAATCGGCTAATGAAAGCGGTTCGAAGTTCATCCCAAGTGTCGATAGTTCCTTCGTTGAGTTCGTCTAGCTATGTTTTTGCTTCTCCGGTTAGTGATAGGGGAAACATCATTAGGCGGACGGCTTCATTTTTGATGTCTCTGTATTTGAACATATCGCAAATTCTGAGGAATTCGTAAATGTGTTTGTGAGGATCGGTTTTGGTTCTGCCATCAAATTGGTTTCCTTTGACAAGAGTCAAGTGGTTACCTTTAATAGCAAATTCATTCTCGGTTTCAGGAATAGTGATTGCGGAACCGGGAGTCGGAATAGTGTTTTTTCACCGAAACCCTCTAAAAAGCCGGACCGTAGACCGGACCGGTCCGGTACGGTCCGGTTTTCCGGTCCGGTCCGGTCCACCGGTCTATTTGCTCAGCCCTAGTAGTAACAACATTTGAGAGTAAAGAGCTTATGCCAGATTATTTAAAATAAAACCTATGATTTTATTAACTAGAAAACTGATTACAATATGTTGAAACTGAGATTACAATAAGCTTTTAAAACCTGAATTAAAACTACATACGCTAATTTATGAAAATTACAATTTAACTAGAAATTTAGAAAGCTAAAAACTAGACAAAGAAGAAGATTCTCCTTGTGTGTGAGTGACAGCTTGTATTTATAGTGCTAAAAGGATGCTTCTAGGCCCCTGAATCAGGTATATTCTCCTCTTAATCTCGTCCCTTCAATCTAACCAATCATTGGATACCTATTATGAGCCGTTGGATCACTTTGGTGAGCACACGGATTGCCAACGTGGCATTTCGTGTGTCAGAGCCATTGTGCTTCTTTAGGGAAGGATTTAGTGTAAAATCTTGCATCTTGGTGTGTTTCCTTGCATCCGCGTGGCATTCTCCTTGTGGATTTTGACCAATGAGAGCGCTTGGTGATGTTAAACTCTGCCAAGGTGTCCTTTTTCACTTGAATTTCGTAGCCATGTCACCAATTTGCATTTACCCTTTGTTTTGTCGCAGGTAAATATTGGAGAAGATAATGAACAGTAACAACTGTTTTTCCCGCGTAAAAACTTGTATAAACGGGTTGTGTTTGACTTTTCATTTACCCGGGGTAATAACTTGTTGACTTGGGCTTATTTATAAAGGGATTGGGCCGGGGTTGTTTGTTTTGGACTCAAGCTTGGTTATAAAAGGGTTAACGGGTGTTAACTCTTTATAAATTAAAGAGTTAACACCGTTAGGGTTTAGGGACTATTTTTGCAATTTGGTTTTCTTTGAGGGACTGATTTGGGAATTTTGGGTTTTGTCTTTTTGTGGTTGACCACTGTTGACCATTTGACCTTTGATAGCATTCTCCCGGATTTTGCACACTCAATTCCGTTCCCGTGTTCGTGATTGTCTGGTTTTGACCGTTTTCTTGAAATTTTTGCAATAACCGTACCGACATAATCACAAAGACAAAACAAGAAATATTCAAGCATTTTAAGCACAATTTTGTCTTTTATGGGTTATTTTTGATATAAAACGGATATGTGTTTTCACACATATCATTAGTGTTACACAATCACAGTTTTTGATTGGACTACTTAATCGGTTTATTGGTGAGACCTTAGATCGAGGCATAGATGGGATAAAACATGCTTACTAGAATATTATTGTAATAAAGTAAGTCCTATATGTTTCTAAGAATTGCACTGGTGGCAATTATTGATCGTCAATTACCTTTTGAGTACACCATCACTAGCAAATCAACTGATGTGGTGGTGGTACGCCAAGTAGGATCCTAGCCTTTAAAAAAGTAATTGTTTATTTGATTAAACATGGATAGTTAATTTCCTTCAAGGAGTATTATCGAAAATACTAATTCTTGAACTTTACTATGTTTTGTAAATGGCATTACCTGTCTAAAACATAAACCATTCGGCTTTCAGGTCGATGTTTGAATTTCTGGAAACAAATTTCAATGACTGGTTTCGTCAACTTAAGATGGTCTTGACAGTTGAAAGGAAATTGTTTGTCATTGAACAACCTATTTCCCCTGCTCCACCTACCGATTCTGAGTACTTGTGCAGTGGAATGCGGTATATGATTCATAATGAGGTGGATTGTCTTATGCTCAGAAGTATGACTCCTGAACTTTAAAGACAATTCGAAAATTCCTCACGTTATGAAATGCTTCAGAAGCTTAAATCTATGTTTGAAAAACAAGCTAGAGTGGAGAGGTTTGACCTAATCCAAACTTTCCATGCTTGCAAACAAGAGGAGGGTAAACCAGTTGCTGCATATGTCATACAGATGAAAGGATATGTAGATCAACCCGAACGTTTTGGTTATGTGCTACCACAAGATCATACTGTTGGTCTTATCTTTAATGGCCTCACTAGTGATTTTGCTGAATTTGTAAGAAATTACAATATGCATAACATGGGGAAGACAGTTGGTGAACTACATGCTATGCTCATTGAGTATGAAAAGGGTTTACCTAAAAAGGCTGAAACACCACAAGTAATGATGATTAAAGGTGGTAAAATCCAGAAATCCAATAAGAAATCGCTTAAAGCTAAAGGTAAGGGTAAAGCTAATGGCAAGGGAAAGGATAAACAAGTTTATATCCCTAAGCCTAAAAACCCTAAACCTTCTGCTAAAGAGCACCCAGCTAAGGATGACACCTGCCACCACTGCAAAGAGGTGGGTCATTGTAAGAGGAATTGTCCTGCTTACCTTGCTGAGTTGATTAAGAAGAAGAAGCAAGTTGGCACTGCCAGTTCTTCAGATGTCTTCATAATAGAATTATTTTCTTTTCCTACTAAATCCTGGGTGTATGACACTAGTTGTGGTACTCATATTTGTAACACAAAACATGGTCTTGGAGGAGTAAGAAAGCTGAAACAAGGAGCTCTCTATTTGTACGTGGGCAATGGTGTTCGTGCACAAGTAGAAGCTATAGGAAGTTTTAACTTAGTTTTGCCTAATGGCCTTATGATTTTTTAGAAAATTATCATTATGCACCTTCTATTACTAGATGTGTTGTTTCAGTTCATCGTTTGGTAGAAAATGGATTTGTCCAGTGTTTTACGGATTTTGGAATTTCAGTTTCTAAGAACAATGTTGTTTTATTTTATGCTATTCCTAGTAAAGGGTATTTATGAAATTGATAGGCATGATCTTGTACAAATATTATTCTATTTATAAATGTTTTCCTAAAAAGCCAAACATAACTTAGACTCTACTTATCTATGGCACTACCGTCTTGCTCATATAAGTAAGAAACGTATTGAAAAGCTGCAACAAGAAGGGCTTTTAAAATGAACAGATGATGGTTTTGGTTCTTCCATCAAATTGGTTTCCTTTGACAAGAGTCAAGTGGTTACCTTTAATAGAAAATTCATTCGCGGTTTCAGTAATAGTAATTGCAGAACAGGGAGTTGGTGCGACAACATGGTCAGCAGCCCACATGGGTTTATCATCCATTGGATAGAGATTTTTGAGAATCACGAGAAAGTGACGGAAGTGGTTGATGTCGAGAATTGGCGGATAGACAACTCTCGGGTTTTGAGGTGGGTTGTTTCTTTGATTGAAAGGAACTCTCCTATTTTGTTGATGAAGTATTCGATTCAGTACGTTCAGGTTCAGGTAATGGTTTAACAAGTTCAGAATTGGAAGCACATGTATGCATCCAAGGGAGAATTTGGTTGGGGTCAGTTTCTTAAAAAACTGTACGGCGATTTTTTTTTGAAAAAGAGGGGGAGTTAAAATAATTTTCCAGAGTAGACTACAGAACAGCTAAGAAATCCCCGGCAACGGCGCCAAAAATTTTGATGTGTTTCAAAAGCTTTAAATTTATAAGACTGAAAATACCTGATAATTATATGGAAACACACGGGTAAAAGTATAACCCACGTATGTAGTATAATCTTTTTAGGTAAGACCAGGTCGTTCCCCAGGGATTTGAGTAGTGTTCAAATAATTAGAAAGAAAATATACTTTAACGATTTTAAAAGTAACATTAGTTTTTACCAATGATAATAAGGATGACTACTCGAATAGTTCAAAATAACTTATAAGTGTTGGAAATGATTTGACCTCAAAGATGGGGCATTAATTTATAAAAAGGACTTCTCATCAGAAAACGTTTTCACAAACTAACTTGTTTAACCCAAGACTTATATTTAGTTAACCAGACCAAATGTGTCACTCAAATAGTTCAGTTACTAGTATATCAAAGCTTATTTGTTTATCAATTTATGAAAGTGGATTTCTCGGCACAAACGATAAAGACCATAGACAAATCTTTAAAATCACATAGATCATAACGGGTCTTTTGACCTATACCGATATGATTATATAAGTCAAGTTGATAAGTAAAACTGACAAGATAAGATATAATAGGATCGCAACATAAGCTTGAGATTAAAGAGATCAAGATCATACCAAACACTTATTCATTATCATAACATCATCGAGTAGTCATGAGAGATTTAGCCTCTCATGGCTAAGGAGTTCACAACAAAAGTATACTTAACATAAACTTCTATTATTTCAATAACTAAGTTGACAACCGTCTTCGTTCTTGATCGTTAGATCTTTAATCTTCAAAGGTAGTGGTGTTTTTGGTGTTTTTATGGATGAGGGACAAAAGGATTGGTGTGTGTGTGAAGAAGATGGTTTGTAGAATGAGAGAGGAGTGGGAGGAATGATTTGAAAGTGAAATTTCGTCCTCTATTTATAGGCTGATTTTGGGTGAAAAGTGCGGCGCACACAAGATATTGTGCGGCGCACTTGGTGATTAAATGTGATAGTATTAAATGCTGATTGAAGAAGTGCGTCGCACTAGGTAATATGTGTAGCGTACTTAGTGTGTTAATGCATTTGAATTAAAGTCTTCATTTATTTATTCTCATCAGATGGAAAGTGCGGCGCACTTAGGTATAAGTGCGGCGGTTTTCAGCTATATTGGTAAGTGCGGCGTACAATAGTGGAGTGCGGCGCACTTCTTGTACTTTTAGCTTGAAATATTTTCTTCTCTTTGTATTTGTCTTTCAAAGTACGTAATTTCTTGAGTTTTAGTTAGTAGTGTCTTCAAGTGAACCTGCAAGCAATTTAGACTATTAAGTATCGAAAGTTCACGAGAAATGATAAAATATATACAAATAACGCCATAGAAAACATGTATAATTTGGGCGTTATCAGATCTTTTGTTGCATGTCATTATAAGCTTTATCGTACGAAATTTTGTCATATTTGCATTCTTCACATTTCTTGTACCAATCATTCCAAAGTTTAGCATTTCGTTTTCCTTTTTAGTGATACAATTTTCAAATCGTTCTTTCGTACATTCAAGCTCAGTTTGGAGATTTGATGTATCTACAGCAGAGGGATTTTGCACAATAGACATAATATCCTGACTGATAACTTCTCTCAAAAGACGCTTAATTTTTAATTCCAATGCCTTCTGCTTTGCAATAGATTCATCAGCCTCTTTTGCAAGAGATTTTAAGTCTCAAACAAATTTGGCTGCTTCTTTCAAAAATTGTATTTTGAAATTTTGCACTCTAGCATCAACTTGGTCAACGATAGGGAAAATTTCATCTTTTACAATTTTGTGAATCTCTTGGTGAGCAGAAGACGACCAATTGTGTATATCCAAAGTCATTTTTTGTTTGACAACACGTTGAAGAGTCACAATGGTGCTTTTTACCTCATTTAGAAATTTTCGTGCAACACTTGGTGTAGTATCATCCGAAAATTCTTCATTTGGTATTGAAAATGATTTAGAAACATTGGCCGTTTTGGAAGTATTTGAAAAATACAACTCTTCACGTGACTTGGCCGTTTGAGAAACAAAAACCCCCGAAAGATGATTAATCTTTGTATAATTTGCCGGTTTTATTTCTTTGTTCAATTGTTTCATTTTTAGACGACTCTCTTGAGCAAGTTGCAGTGTCTCTTCCGAATCATACACAGCAGGAGGATCATGCTTTTCTAATAACACTTTGCCATTATACAAACTCTGTTGTTTCTGCTGAGCTTGCTTGAGATAAAAAGGATTTTGATAACCCAAAGCCATTTTCTGTTCGGTGTGGTAAAACGAGTCTGGCTTAGGTGAAAGCATGTGCATCGTTTGAATCGATTGACCCGTTTTAACCAAAATATTATCTAATTCCTTTATCTTATTCTCAAGTTGAATTTGTTTATCAAGAAGCTCATCTTCGCGTATTTTGAAATCAGACTTCAACTTTTTCTTTTCTTCAAGAAGAGAAGAAACAATTGATTTTTCCTTTGAAAGTTGTTTATTTAAATTTGAAATTTCCTCATTCAAAGTCGTTATTTGTTTACCGGAACTTAAGTGAAGTGCATTTATCTTTTTAGTAAGACATTGTTCTTGATAAACAGACTTTTGATAACACCTTTCAAGTTTGTCATATTTTTATTGACTAATTTCAAAACACTTTTCTTGATTTTTATATCTAGCAAGCTCAGTGGTTAAATTAGCATTAGTTTCTCTGAACTTACGATTGACCGGGTTGACTTTCTCAACTTCAATTGCTAAATTATTATATAATGAATCATATAAAACACATGTTTCCTCAACATTTGTAGGATGTTGTTCTACTGTTCCCCCACTTTGTTCCATACTAGAAACCACACAAATGACATTACTATTATTCTGTTGTACTTGGTGTGGTTCAGGAATGGGCTCGAGTAGCTCAGTATATTGCTCCTCTTGAGTGAACATATTGAATATATCATTATTATATCAATTGTCAGAATGGTGTACCTTAGCTGATCTATCTGAATCATAGACGGGAGCTTTGTCAGACTGAGTACCTGATTTAGATGCATGCTGCAAATTATCCTGTAAATTATAGTTGGTAGTTACTTTCTCAATCTTATCATAGGCACCTGCAGCAGCCATGAAATCAATATCCTCAGAACTGAGTTGGATCCCTGCTTCATCCTTTTGAGCAATATATAGTTGTGTCTGAAGATAAGCAGCATCCCTTTTCCTTGGCTTTACTGTGTAGTTGCTGGCATAATGACCCTCTCCTCTGCAGTTGTAACACCTTATCTGATTTCCATTAATCCCGTTACTATTACCCTCAGCCCGTGCTGTAACAACATTTCCATTCCCATACTGATTTGCAATTTCCAAAACAACACTAAGCCCATTCATATTTTTAACAATCTGAATACCCAGATTCTGAACTGCATTTTGCCCAACCAAATGTCCTACATTCTGCACTGCATTCTGTCTAAACTGGTTCCTAACATTATCATCGACCATTAGCATATGTTTGTCTTGATTCATACCCGATTGTGCAATCTGACTGTAGCAAGGGTTTGATGAACTTCTTTGGTTGTTGTTTGTTGGAGTGGTGTTGTTTAGCTGTAATGCCTTAGACATGAGTTCAAGTGCCATGTCTAATGCAGTTGTGGGATCTGATATATCTTCAGGATTTTGCATTGGTTGTGGCATGTAGTTAGTGTTGAATGAAGGTTGTGGGACAAAGTTGTTGTTGGGTTGTGGGTGTTGTAAATAGGTAATGAGTGATGATTGATCTGAGTGAAATGGTTTTTGAGTGTTTGCCATTAATTCCAAAGGATCATGTGTGTTTGCAAGTCGTTGTGCTCTAATAGCATTGATGTCTTGTTAAGTCGACATTGCAAAAGTGATGTGAAATGATATGCAATGATCTTAAGTAGGTAAAGTGATTGTTGTTGTGTATTGAGACCAATTAACATTCATGGGATTTTACAAGTCTTAGATTTAAACCGAGAAAAGAATTGAATCTTTCGCAGGATTTTACAAAATAAGAAGAAACCGTGAAAGAATTGTTGAGAAATCATTGTTGTTGAAGAATTTGAGCTTTTGTTAACGAAAAATGAGCGAAAACGATGAACGGTAACTACACTTTCAACTTAAAATGATTAACGGTTGATTAAAACACAAACAAGGACTAACGGTGTAATTAAAATCCAAGTCTAGTGCTTAACGGTTGTTAATTGAAGTTGCAGGGACTGAAAATGCAATAACGGATCACTTTGGAGGGTTAAAGGCTGAATATAATGAAATAAGGACCAACGGTGCAATGCAGATACAAATAGAAGGTTAACAAACAAAGAAAGAATGAATTGTGAATTTGTCTTGAAAAACAGGGACTAAAAGTGTCAAATTCAAATTCTTGTATATTAATAAAACATTTTCCCTCCAAAAATCTTTCTCCTTCATTTTAAACTTATAATATGTAACATTTTATATTTTTAGTCCCGCGGAGTTGTACGGTTAGCGTCGGTAAAAAGAAAATATACCACGATGATCGAAAATGAATCACGATCACAACGGTATAGGTTATAAGTCCCATAGTTAACCGTCACACAAAACCGAAAAACCCAAAAATACGTAAGCCGTGTATAGTTTTGTACTAGATGAGTTGCTAATTCGGTTGTCAAAGAAAATGGTGCGTATTCGGTTGTCACTCAATATTGCGAATCCGATGTCCTTGTAACATGCGAGTTCGGTTGACAAGGAGTGTTGCGAGTTCAGTTGACAAGGAGTGTTGCGAGTTTGGTGGTCCTTCAACAATTGCTAGTTCGGTTGATGAAGAAGGGTTGCAAGTTCGGTCACCAAAAGAATGTTGCGTGTTCGGTTGATGAAGAGTTGCGAGTTTGGTTGATGAAGAGTTGCTAATCCGGTGTCCTTCACAAAATTGTACAATCGTCCTTGCGTTTGTCTTCTATGGAAACCAACAAAACGAGTCGTCCTTATTTCCTTAAAACTTGGATCTAGGTTCCCTTGTTTGTCTTGAGCACAAACCGTGTGGACCTCACAAAGAACAATAATCCAACCAAAAGTTTGCGAAATAAGCTACTTTTAGATGGAATAAGCCACGAAAAGAAAAGAAAAAATCTTTTTGAATGAAGTATACAAACCCAGAAACAAGCACCCAGAATAAGCTTTTTGATGAAAACTACTTGCAAAACCTAAAGACGGGATAAAGGCCCGTGACTAAAATAAGCTATAAATACGCTTGTAAAAGCTGTTTCATATCCTCAATAAGCAACGAAAAATGTTACAAGTTTTCACCTAGTTATAGTTATGATAAAAAAAAGTGAAACTTTGTAGAAGAAGAAGATAAGTAATTAGCTTAGAAAGTGACAATCTTGTTTCGTGTGGTATGTTAAATAGATGTAGAAATATTTTGATTAAACAAAACAAAATAAACACAACTAAGTCATACTTTATGTATAGAAATAAGCCACCTATAAGAAAACGTTTTTTATATGAAAGCTAGTAAAGATTATAAAGAAAAAAAATTGGAACTTTTATTCGAAAAAGCAAGTAAGAAAGAAAATATGCCGAGTAAGAATAAGCCCAAATAAGTCGTGAATAAGCTCAAAATAACCAAAACACGAATAAGCTTAAGCAACCACAAAAATAATCAATAAATCCAACCTTGGCTCTTGATACCACATGTTAGATGATATCATTTCATCACTAAAAACACAAAATAAGATAAGAGATTTTAGAGAGAGAAAGAACTAGAGAGAGAGACAAAGAGAGAAAATAAAGATGGTTACTTGCACTAGAAAGAAATGAGAAGCAACACCCTCTCCACACTTGAAGAGGACTTTATATAGTTACAAGAGATAAAACCCTAAGATGGTTTGTTTAGGCTTGATGTTGGGCCGAACCTAATACAAATGGGTTTAAGCACGTCACCTAGGCCCAATTAGCTTAAATGAATTCCCGTAAACTATGTTTTTCTTATACAAGGCTCATGAATAATAATGACCATCACTTTATGTAAAAACACGGCTAACAAAATTTGTGGTCCATTCTTATTACAAAATTCAAACCTATGAATTCACTAAATTTATGTTGACATTTTAACATGTTTTTCTCAGGTGCTTAGCTGTGGATGTCTTTGATTGCTATATGGTGTCGACTT
This sequence comes from Tanacetum coccineum, assembly GCA_026074375.1. NCBI lineage: Eukaryota > Viridiplantae > Streptophyta > Magnoliopsida > Asterales > Asteraceae > Tanacetum > Tanacetum coccineum. The sequence continues at coordinate 46,383 of BQNB010005507.1, forward strand.
GCATTGGCCCGATTTTCAAGAATTATTATCAACTGATTAAAAATCGTTGTCAATTTCCAAAACTTATATTCGCTTTCGCATATTATCGTTGAACTTATGTAAAACTTTAACTATTTTTATTTAATGCAACGATGTTGGATTTCTAAAACGTACCCTTAGAGGTCGTTCTTTGTACTTTGTGTGATGTATATTATGACGTTACGCCCCCGGACACGCATTCCGTCTAGCCCCCGTTTAGGGGTGTGACAGATTGGTATCCAGAGCCAAGGTTATAGAGAACCAGATAGTATAATTAGGTCTGGTCTATAACCAATATGTGATCCTACGTGTTTCTACTTGCTTACGTATATAATTACTATCGATAAGTATACGAGTATTAATTATAATACATTTCTGTAATTATATTACGTTTAATTTTGCCATGATGATATTTTACATCACATCTATATTTTTCTGCATTGCATGCACTTGCATGGTTTCATATAAAGAGGATTTATATAAACTTTTGCTTGTACAGGTAATGGCAGCTCTAGTCATTTCTATTTCTTCGGATTGATCGCTGTAGTCACTTCACCTGCCGGGGTACTTGAGCTTGATACTCATTCATCATCAGAGTCTGACCCATCAGAGAGTTCACCACCTCCTGTACTAGTAGCACCTATGGTTTCACCCTTTATATGTTCGGACGATTAAGAGTCAAACACTGAGATGCCCGAGAGGCATGTATCATCTACACCTCATGATGCTATGGTTGCTAGATGGAGGAGCATAGTTGCATCACGACCATCTTTACCATCGAGATCATCATCACCTACTACTTCTACTTCAGAGATCCCTACTGCTCCTATTATACCAACACCACCTACTATTATTGCACCATCTACCGATAGCATCTCACCTATTAATGCACCACCCAGGATTCGTCGATGACGAGCTATTCTTATCCGACCTGGGCATGACATTCCTGTCGGTCGACTTTACGGCACACATCCTGGTGGGCCATGTAGGGCTTTGACCTCAAGGAAGTCGGTTGGACCCTTACCTTCTCATCGCTTAGCATTGAGGTACATATCACATCATTTAGATCGTTTTACTTCTGGATCATCATCAGACCATTCATCATCCGATCATTCATCAACAGATCATACTTCAGGTCATTCTACATAAAATCAGTCTTTATCTAGGCATTCTTCACCATCACTACCCCTTGGCATGAGGCCTAGGTTATGGTTACAGTCATCTGTATCGAGCACACGTTTCTCATATACTATAGAGAGTTCTCCTTCTGACTCACCAGCTACTACTTTGGATAAACATTCACATTCACCATCTCATTCTGCGGGACCATCTCGCAAGAGGTGCAGGTCTCCTGCTACTACTGTGCCTTCATCTATCCCTGCTTCAAGAACATTAGTTCCTACTCATGTTAATCTCCTTCCGCCTCATAAGAGGTTTAAGGATTCTATTTCATTGGAGGATAGTATTGAGGAGGATATCAATGCAGATGTGTTAGTGAATATCGAGGCTGATGTTGCGGCTATTGAGGTTACATCAGATATGGATGTTGAGGCTGGTATAGGTATAGAGATCAAGGATGACATAGAGGACGAGGATGAGGGTGAGGCCGAGTCCAGTGATAGAGGTACTATGAAGGTTGGAGTAGATATGGTTGCCAGGATTGATATCCAAAATTGTATGCTTATGCACGACGCTGTTGAGCGTTTGGAGCAAGTTGAGGAGGTTGTACAAGATATTTATGGGCACTTTATGGAGATACCTCTTCAGAGGGTAGAGGACATTGAGACGGGACATAGACAGTTAGAGGCGGAGAGTTTGATTGTTAGTAGAGGGAGAGATGGTTTGCTTGATCATGTTGCTGCCTTGGAGAAGAGCAACACGAAGCTTCAAGACACCCTGAGGATGAAGAGTGTAAGAGCCGACAGGCTTTTGCGACGCATGAGCTTTATGGAGGATGAGCTCAGGCACATCCATAGGTTTTGTTACTATGACAGGTTGAGGTTTAGGAGATTGGAGGCATTTGTTGCGAGACGTTTGGGTTTTTGTCCCTAGAGTAGTACTATCATGAGTTGTGTTGGACTTCAGACTAGTGGTATAGCTAGTTGTTAGTAGTAGTATTAGTATAAATCAAGTTCCCCGTTATGGGTTGATTGTAACTGACTATGATGCTTTTATATGATATGAAAAGCTTATTATGATTCTCTCGCGCGTTCGTCTTTTATTTTTATTTACTCGTTCGGTAAAAACGTGTTTTATTGTATTTTTAGCTTTACCTTATAAATCTTATTTACCATTTATAATAACTATATCTCATATCGAATCTTACCGCGTGCTATGTCTTGTGTTTAGATCATGACTATCACTCGCTCTGGTATGACCCAGAGGAAATTGCAGAACTCATTAACCAACGAGTGTCAGAGGCGTTGGCTATTTATGAGGCAACCCTGGCTGTTAACTGTTTTTTTGAAAGTCAAGCAGAACGAGATTGAATGGACAAACGTAAACGGTTGTGGGGGGGGGGGAAAAAATTAGAAAAAAATTGGAAAAAAAAAAAAAAAAAAAAAAAAATGGCGGGGGAAATGGAGACGAAAATGGTGGGGCAAATGGAAACGGAAATAGATGAGGCAATGGGAATGAAAATCCTAATAGGAATGATAGAGGTGTTATGCATGTCGCCCGTGAGTGTACTTACCATGATTTTGTGAAGTGTCAACCACTCAACTTCAAAGGAACTGAAGGAGTTGTTGGGTTGACCAGGTGGTTCGAGAAGATACAGACAGTATTTCACATCATCAATTATCCAAAGAGGTACCAAGTTAAGTATGCTACGTGCACTCTATTGAACATTGGATTAACTTGGTAGAATGCATATAAGAGAACCATTGGAGATGATGCTGCATTTGCCATGTCTTTGAGAGAACTTATGAAGCTAATGACTGAGGTGTATTTCCCAAGAAATGAAATTCAGAAAATAGAGATTGAACTATATAATCTAACTGTGAAGGGTAATGACCTGACTACCTATACACAGAGATTTCAAGAGTTGACCATGTTGTGCACCAAGATGGTTCCTGAAGAGAAGGACCGAGTCAAGAAGTTCATTGGAGGTCTCCTGGATAATATCCAAGGAAATGTGATTGCTGCAGAGCCCGCGAGACTCCAGGATGCTATTCGGATTGCTAACAATTTGACGGATCAGAAATTGAAGGGTTATGCTGCTAAGAGTGTGGAAAACAAGAGAAGGCTCGATTTCAACCAGAAAGACAATCATGTACAACAACCCCCTCATAAGAGACAAAATGTTAGTGGATAGAATGTGGCAAGAGCCTACACGGCTGGTAACAATGAAAGAAGGGGATATGCTAGGCCTTGGCTTTACTGCAACAAATGTAAGCTACATCACGAAGGGCCATGTACTATGAAATGCGGAAAGTGCAACAAGGTCAGGCATATGACCAGGGATTGTATGAACGAGGTTGCCGCCATAGTTACTCAGAGGGCCCCAGTAGTGAATCAAAGAGGCTACATGTTTTGAATGCGGGAGACAAGGACATTTTAAGAAGGAATGTCCCAAGTTGAAGAATCAAAACCATGGGAATAAAGCTAGAAACAAGGCAAATGAAGGTAGAGGGAAGGCATATGTGTTGGGAGGAGGAGAAGCTAACCTCGATTCCAACATCATCACAGGTACGTTTCTTCTCAGCAATCGTTATGCTTCTATGTTATTTGATTCGGGTGCCGATAGGAGTTTTGTGTCGACTACCTTTAGTGCTTTACTTGATGTTGTCCCCTCTACACTAGACGTTAGCTATGCTGTCGAATTAGCCGAAGGGAGAATTGCGGAAACCAATACTGTGCTTAGAGGCTGTACGTTAGGATTGTTAGGTCACCCATTCAATATTGACCTAATGCCCATAGAACTTGGTAGTTTCGACGTCATCATAGGTATGGATTGGTTGGCGAATCATCATGCGGTGATCGTTTGTGATGAAAAGATTGTACGTATTCCCTATGGAGATGAAAACCTGATGGTCTAAGGTGATATGAGTGGTGAAAGAAAGAAGACAAAATTGAGCATTATATTGTGCACAAAAACTCAAAAATATATTAAGAAGGGTTGCCTAATTTTTCTGGCACAAGTTACAGAAAAGGGAACTGAAGACGAGTCGAAGGAGAAGCGACTTGAAGATGTGCCGACAGTACGGGACTTTCCGGAAGTCTTTCCAGAAGACTTTCCTAGATTACCACCGACGTAAAAAGTTGAATTCCAAATTGACTTAGTCCCTGGTGCTGCACCTGTAGCACGAGCCTCGTATAGATTAGCACCATCGAAACTGCAAGAATTGTTTACTCAACTGCAAGAACTTTCTGACAAAGGTTTTATAAGACCAAGTTCCTCTCCCTGGGGAGCTCCGGTCTTGTTTGTCAAAAAGAAAGATAGGTCTTTTCGGATGTGTATCGACTACCGTGAACTAAACAAGGTTACTATGAAGAACCAATATCCACTCCTGAGAATCGACGACTTATTTAATCAACTACAAGGGTCAAGAGTCTACTCTAGGATCGACATGAGGTTTGGTTATCACCAACTCAGAGTTCGGGAGGAAGATATTCCAAAGATGGCATTTAGGACACGCTACGGTCACTACGAGTTTCAAGTAATGCCATTGGACTGACCAACGCACCGGCAATATTTATGGATATGATGAATCGGGTGTGCAAACCATATCTGGATAAATTCATGATAGTCTTCATCGATGACATTTTGATCTACTCCAAGAATAAGAAGGAGCATGAAGAGCACCTTAAATTAATTTTAAGATTACTTAAGAAGGAAGAATTGTATGCCAAGTTTTCAAAGTGTGAATTTTGGCTTTCAAAGGTACAGTTCCAAGGTCACCTGATTGATAGTGAAGGCATTCACATGGACCCAACTAAGATTAAGTCAATCAGGGATTGGGCATCACCCAAGACACCGACAAAAATTCGTTAATTTTTAGGTCTTGCCGTCTATTACCGATGATTTATCGAAGGTTTCTCAAAAAATGCCAAGCCTATGATGAAGTTGACTCAAAAGAGCGTGAAATTCGATTGGGGTGAAAAGGCAGAAGCTGCATTTCAACTGTTGAAGCAGAAATTATGTAGTGCTCCAATTTTGGCTTTACCCGAAGGTAGTGAGAACTTCGTGGTTTATCGCGACACTTCACATAAAGGGCTGGGCGCGATTTTGATGCAAAGGGAAAAAGTCATAGTGTGGAGATCTTTTAAGCCCATCTAGGATATGTTTTACAGATAATATAAATATGCACAGCGGAATAATAAGAATAGTATATTATCAAACAAGGTTTTATTATCATACGTTTTCACCTTGACCCAAATCTAGGATAAAGATGATGATTATATGATTAACAACTTATAGATCCTGTGGTGGCATGGAATGGAGATTGATAACTTAAGGGGAAGATCTTAAGTTAAGGGGAAGCTTTGGCTTTATGATGAAGTTCATACGAGACTTTGTTTGTTTTGTCATCATCAAATAGGGGAAGATTGTTAGGATTCTTGATTTGATGAGACAAAGTGAATAAAAGAATGAAACAAGATGGAAACAAGAAGGACCAAAATTGTCATCATAAAGATCTCCACAATTGGTATCAGAGCCTCGTGGCTCTTGATATCTAGGATTGTTCAAGGTTTTTGTTGGTGTCGACTTTATGAAGAAAAGATGTGTCAAAGTTTTTGTTCTATAAGGTTTTTGGTTTAAATGTTCCTAAAAGTTTCAAAGGCTCGTATTTTGGATTATTTGTTTGAATTGGTTACGAAGAAGGTTATTTATGACCTATTTGAATTTGAAGTGGAATTATTTGGGTTTGTGTTTTATCATACCTTTTAGGAGGAAGTAACTCGTTCGTGCTTATAACGTTGTGACAAAGACTTAACGAATCTAGCAAAGGTGTGTGATTTTTCTTATGGTGCTTAATGCTCACATTTGCTATCACTTTAGATATATGTCTCATAGATAAGTATTTTGTCAAGAGATTGTGATCTACTTATATTTTGGTCTTGGTATGAGTTCGACGTCGCGTGGATAAACAAGATAAACCAAATAAGCACGAACTTCCCCTGAAGTTAATATACGAATGAAAACTTCCCCTTAAGCTACCAAGGATCTATAAGTTGCAAATCATCAAATCTTCTTCCCCTTTTTGTCATCATCAAATCGGGGACTAATTTGACATTAATGTTAAAATGTTTAACCATTTACATGCTACATCGAGGTGAAGGTTTTTGCTACTACTAGTCATTATTACTACTGCTAGTGTGAGTGTCTACTACTCAAGTTTATTTTTCTTATTGTGCTTAATGGTGGGTAATTTGAGGAGATAGAAGGCTTGGATTAGAAGTGTAATATTGGTTCGTGGTTGTGAAGATTGAAGTTGCATACTTTAGTCCCCAATTTGGTGATGACAAAACGGGAAGAAGATTTGATGATTTGCAACTTGTAGATCCTTGGTAGCTTAAGGGGAAGTTTTCATTCGTGTATTAACTTCAGGGGAAGTTCATGCTTATTTGGTTTTGTCATTATCAACTAGGGGAAGATTGTTGGGAATTATATTTGAGTTGATAAGACAAAACACGAATGAAACAAGATGGAAACAAAAGGACCAAAGTCGTCATTGTGAGATTCTACAACATGTAGAAGAAAATAAAGATTTGGTCAAAAAGAGATAAAGATGAAGAGATAAAGATTTGGTCAAACTCATTAATATCTTTTAAATAGTTTCGATGTAAAGCCTTGACCAAAATTTGGTCAAAAATAGATAAAGATGAAGAGATAAAGATTTGGTCAAACTCATTAATATCTTTTAATAGTTTCCATGTAAAGCCTTGACTCCTTATGCTATAAAAGGAGGTCTAGGCATATTGTTTTAGTATCCAGAAAAGTGTGTGTTCTCAATGAGAGTCGACTAAAACAAAACTTGTGTGTGTACACGTTTAGTTAGTTAACATAGTTAGATAGTTAGTAGATGTGTTATAGACATCTATGTATTAGTAAGTTTAGCTTCAAGGATCATTTGATCTTGGTGGATATAATGAATAAAGAAAACCTTGAAGTAACTCTGATTTCTGTTTTATTATTCCGCTGTTCAAGTTTATTAATCATTGTTACTATATCCTAGATGAGTCTTAATAACGATCCACATTGGCCTAAGCGGTGGTTGTTGGTAGGGGGAAGGGTTTCATTAGGGTTGGCAGGCTCAGTTAGGATCCCAAAAAGACATAGGCTAAAAGTGCGCAGTCTAGGGGGTATAAACAACCCGGTCACAAGAAGAAACAGCGACGAAAAGGCAGAAGGTCATTCTGAGGAGTCGAACATACCTCAAGCTGCATGGGTGGCGCATAGTAATCCTTTGGTAAATCAGCAAAAGACCAATGCAAGGTAACCAGCAGACAACGATTAAAATAAGTGCCATATACACAATAACATTTTGCATGCGAAGCACTACAAGTATGGCATGACCCCTTGAAACATTCTTCGTAGCTACCATTAGCGCTGAGTAGAGTGCAAGAGCAAATGGTCCAGCAGCAGTCAAATTTTAAATTCAACAAATGTTTTTAAAAGGATAATGGTAGTTATGAAGAATGTGTTGACTGCTGTTGGACCATTTGCTCTTGCACTCTACTTAGCGCTAATGGTAGCTATAAAGAATGTTTCAAGGGCTGATGCCCCACCTGAAGTGCTTCACAGGCAAAATGTTATTGCGTATATGACATCTGTTTTAATCGTTGTCTGTTGGTATTGCCTTTTGCCGATTTACCAAAGGATTACTACGCACCACCTATGCAGCTTGTGGTATGATCGACTCCTCAGGATGACCTTCTTATTGGCTGCCTTTTCGTTGTCAATTCTTCTTTTGATTGGGCTGTTTGTACCCCTAGACTGTTTCTGGCACCTCTTATTTTCATAATAAGCATATCCGGTTGCGCACTTTTAGCCTCTGTCTTTTGTGGGATCCCCACTGAGCCTGACAACCCCAATGACACCCCCACCAACAACCCCGCTTAGGCCAGTGAATGTAAAGAGAAACAACAAGCATCCACAAAGATCGGGTCTATATTATCCTCTAGATTCTTTTGGGGTTTGCTTATCTATTGTATTATGCATTTAATCAAGGAATGGTCTTTCCACTATAAATAGTCTACACTTTACTCGTTTGTTTGCATGTTTTCATTTTATAATCCTTAATTTGGGTGATAAATTTTATCATATCTGATGTAATGTTTGTAACAAAATGTTGAATATGCTAATCCTATTCTCGTTTGTTGATTTCAACTTTTGAAAAACATTTGGTTCTTAATGGTGCATATTACATACACGTACCATAATATAGTTTAATTGTGGATTTGAGGTGGTTTAAGGTGTAGGTGATGTTGCTACGTACCTTTTTTGCAAAATGCTTCAATATTATGTATAGTGGACCAAGATAAATCACATTAAGACTTGACTAAAGACCAAAATCAACCTCATGATGCAGCAAAATGTTAAATATACAGACCTGCTAATTTTCATCATCTATCAAAAACGGTCTATAGCGCGTCTCATGTTTTTAGTAAACTTATTTTTTGATGTGTTAGAACGATGTTTTCCTCGTTTCATAATGCAGCAATGCTCGACAAAAGGGCCCAATTCTTTACGAGATCGTGGATCCACTGATCGACAACTATATTATCATTTCTACACAAAGCACGACTGAATTGAGTGCCGATCGGCTCATATCTTGATGCTTCACTCAATACCAAACATAGTCTAACAAAGTTGTTCGTTATCTCAACATTTGGTCCCATTTGAGCAAGATGGTTAAAGGCGGTTACAAGACCCTCTCTATCAATTTGTAGAATAATTAGTGATGGATAGTTAAGGCCAACGTCGGTCGGTGTTGATCCCTTGAGCCTCACAACATCCTGGTATATTCTCATTTCCCACAATGTGTCGTTGTTGTCATTATAGCCGTGTAAGTAAAAATTACGTGTGTTCATCTTAAAGGTGAGTTTTCTCCCACCAAGAATTATATTACATAGATTTTCGCTTGTAAACTCACCATCATTGGGGAAAGACATTTCCACCTTCCTCGTCCTAATTAAGAAACTCTTATACTTTTTAATAAACTTTCCAAGACTTAGTACTACGATATTTTTCCATATGCCATTGTGAAGAGCAAGTAAACCAGTAGCAACCTCTGAATCAACATACAACAATTTTATATTTTTGTTATTATTTTGGTTATTATTGAATTGTTGTATGCTGATTCACAAGTTTACTAGTGGTTTACTTTCTCTTCATATTGAAAAATGCGAAAACATTCATAGTATTAAACATTGGCAACTCCATTCAAAATTATAAGAGTTTTATGATTAGGACGATGAAGGTGGAAAGGTTCCTCCCCAACAATGGTGAGTTTGCAAGCGAAAATCTGTGTAATATAAGTAGTAAGTATGGTGGGAAAAAAGTCACCTTTAAGATGAACACACAACTTACATCGCTGTAAAGAGAACAACCCTTTATGACGTAATTAATAATTCAATCACTTTCAATTAGGCTATTCAACATTTTAACCCATACTTTTGGATTATAGTTCAAAAGAATGAGGTTGAGAATTTTGTTAATGCTAATCAATTACATTTACACATATAGCTATATAAGTATATATCACCTATAGAACTGACACTACACCAATAAAGACTTTTGGAGAGGGAGGCAATTTAGAGACGACCCAAGTTGTCGCTAAAGGAGCAATGGGGCCCACCATTTTCAACTTTTCTATGGTCAAACAATCAAAAGTGGGACCCTCACTTTTAGCGTCGACGACCGTTGTCGCAAAAAGTTCAATAAAAAATTTGTTTTGTTTTTTTTTGGAAACCTACGAAATAAAAATAAAAATGGGCCAAACTTTTAGCGACAACAAGAGTCGTCGCTAATGTATATTTGCATTTAAAATTGTTTTAAAAATATTTATAATTGTTAAAACTAATTTAAAAATAGATAAATGTGTAGTTCCATTTGAAAATGTTTTTAAAATTATTTAAAATTGTTAAAATTAATTTTAAAAATTATATAAATTAGATTATTAATAATATTAATAATTTGTTAAATTACTAAAATTATTTTTGTAGTTGAAACGTGTCTAAGTTGTAAATGTAATTAATTATGTACCATCGATATATCGAGAGCACATACTAATTGCAGTTGAAATGTGTTTAAGTATTAGTAAAAAATATATGGATATATATGAAATGTTAAACGAGTTGGTCTTGCTGTTAAACGGATGAGCTAAGATGATATGGATATACAAAATATGTTAAACGGATGAGTCGAGATGATATGGATATACATAAGATGTTAAACGGTTGAGTCGAGATAATATGAATATACATGAGAAGATAAACGAATGAGTTGAGATAATATGGCTAAAAAGGAGATGTTAAGCAAACAATATTGTTATATAATATATGCGGTCAATACTGTTCAGAGATTGAAATTAAATTAAAGTATAATAATAATTGTTTAAATATGCGGATATATTCTTTCTAAAATGTTAAGTGTCATTAGTTAAATACCACCCACACTCTCTGAATCCTTCTATGTTGAGTGAACATTAAATATTGCATAACTATAATGATATCGAATAAAAATAGACTAACAAACACACTATGCTGTCAATCAGTCAAGAACCCAACGTCAAAACTAATGCGAACAAAAACTGATCAGATCGAATGTACCTGGCCCCAGATACACCCCTAAACAACTAACCCCCAACCAGCAAAACTCACTACAAAAAACCATAACCCAATAAAACAACCCCATCAACAAACCCAATCCCGCCTGAGCGGGGAAACATTAACATATTAAATGTAACACCCCCATTTTTACATATAGCAGCGGAAGCTAATCTGGGGTATTACTTCAAGGTACAACAGTCATAATCATAGAAAACGAATCAAAAAGAGTCGTTTTGAAAAATTAATTTATCAATCAATATTTTCATCAGAGTTTTTACAAACGAAAAGTCCTAAATTCAAAAACAAACAAAAGTTTTGAATGATAAATAGTTTGCCATCATTCAAGTCCCTACGCCACTCCGTGCCATAAGATTGCTTAATTACCTGAGATACAAACATGCTAAAAAGTCACCACAAAGCGGTAGAGTGATACTTTCATAGGTTTTTTAGAGTTAATAATTTGAATGCAAATTCGATAATTGGTTACGTTGATTAAAACACACCCGTTAAAAAACAATATGTCAAGTCTTAGTTTGATTGTTATGTTTCAAATCTTTATAAAGTATAATGTATATTTATTATAGAGTATTGTATCACCGTTCGGGCCATCATAAGTCAGAGGTCATTCAGTAAACGTTTGAGGAGCTAGGGCACTTTAAATCATAAACCCAACAACTCTGTCAGAACGTAATACCAAGATGAAACCTCTTAATATGAAGCTCCCTAGTATTGTGATACGATATAATCGGTTTTAAGCGTTTTGATCAATATCTAGAAATGATAAGCACGACAAGCGTTAATTAAAGTTATGTCTTGTAATGTTTTGAACATGTTTTTATACTTTTTCAAAATGTTACATTTTACACCCTTAAGAATGAAAAATGGCAAAATATACCCTTGGAGTTTGCACTTTTACGAGTTTGGTCCTTCAAGTTTAAAAGATGTGCAAAGTAAACCTTGCACTTTGAAAAGTGACATAATAGACCCCTGTAGTTATAACTTTAGAAATATGGCAAAAATAGTCCTTGTACTTATAAGTTTTCAAAAGTTACGGTATATACCCCTTGCATGGAAATGATTTACAAAACAAGTCCAAAATTCATAATAATGATATTTTTCAATATGAAAAGTAATTTACAGGTTATAGCTTATTAATATATGAAGATTTAACATAATGAAAGTTTAAAATAACGATTCGTTAAGCTAGGAAGCAAAACGGGTCATATTAGGGTTTTAAAACGAAAACGCGCGGGTTTTAAGTTCAAATTCCTTCAAGACTTGATAAAGTTGTTATATTAACATTAGTTAAGCATGTTAGGATAGATTATAACAATATTTAACCATTATAACATTTAGTTTTAAGAAAAACATAAAATTAGGGTTTCGGGTGTACGGTTTTGGATCAAAATGGAAAATGAGTATGAATTGAGTTATAAAACTTTAACAAGAGTATATTTAGGATCATATGAACATTATAAGAGTGTAGGAGCAGGTATGAAGATCATAGAACCTGGGTTTGAGCTTATAGCTTGAAAACGGGTTGAAATCACCTACCACGTCATAGAGTGATGCAAAACCTTGACTCAATCATTTGACTGTGCTTAGACCTTGACTCTTGATCCCTTACGAGACACAACCATTGGATACTAAGAAACACAAAAGAAAGAACTGACACGACAAGAGGCGTTCCCCTAGGACCTCAGCGGAGGAACCACTCCCGCGAACGACTATCCTCTTGATACTCTACGAGCGAGTTAGTGATCAAATAAGGAAGCAAAACGGGTCATATTAGGGTTTAGACTGAAATAGGTTTAATATAGGATTAGAATAGAATTAATATAGATTAGATAACCAAGATATTAATTAAATTGATAGATTTAACCTCGCTCTCACTGATTGACACCCTACTTACCACGTGATGCTACCAAAATCCGCATGGCCGTCAAGGTGATGACTTGGTCGTTTGACTTGCTTTGACCTTGACTTTGGGTCTTCGGTAACAGTGCTAAAAAGACAAAGAAAGACCATTAGAGAGGACCCTGGGCTGAGCCCGGGGGAACCCCCTTCGACGATCAAGTCAGTATTGATCATTATAGATCGTAATGGTATATATGGGCATGCTTAAGAGCTAGAATGCAAAGCAATAAATAAAGAGTTAAGAGTGAATGTTGTGTGTCTGAAATCATATATCACATGCCCTTTTATAGGCTCTTTGTTAGGATAAATCATATCTATGAGAATCATATCTAATCGAATCCAATTTGTAAGATATTATCATATCTAACAGGATCAAAGTAAGATATCAAATATAAGTTATGCAAGTTGATAACCCATTTGCGTAAGATTTATCCATGTGTTCATGAAGCCTTCTAGAACCTGCTGACTCCTTTCCTATACATATCCCTGATTTCATGTATAAATACATATCTAGTAACTATACGACAAGAGTATGCAGCATGTGGTAGTATTACCAATTACGATATACAATTCATGAAATAGTATTTATTCAAGGCTCAGATGGGATACACCATCACCACGGAACTACTACCGATCGGGTACACTGCCCGTTAAAGTGTGGTTTTTTGGTTGAGTTGGCAAAATATAAATTTAAAACTTGAAACAATAAAATATACACCACACAACGACACATCAGTGGTCACTCTCATCATTTCATCCACCGTTTTTGGGATTTTGTCATGGAGACGTTTGATGAGTTCATGGTTTGTGATTCCATGCACGAATCCAGAGATCCTCATGCACTCAAGTGCCCCCTTGACATCTCTGCTTTCCAGTTTATATCTTCTCACAAAGTCTTCCGTAGATTCTCCACCCCGCTGCTTGATGTTATGGAGCTCTATGGGATCTTTGATGTACTTCTTCTGCTGAAGATAGTTTTCTAGGAATGCTTTTTTCAAATCATCGTAACTGTATATTGATTCAGCTAGAAGGTCATCGAACCATACTCTTGCATTTCCTATCAGCGTAGAGTTGAACATGTGACACCAGGTTGGCATAGCCCACCGTTCTGTTTTTGCAGCTGCCTGAAAGATTTTTAAGTGATCCTCCGGATCTTCACACCCGTCATATGTCTTAATGTGGCTGGGCATTCTTGTTTTTGGGAAATCGAAGTAGCAGATTCTGGGTGTAAAAGGATCTGTTTCTTCACATACCCATGGCTGCGACAAGTCGTCCTCCTCTCTACTTGGTTTCTTTTTCTTTGATCTTGATTTCCAATGCCCGCCTCCGCTGTCCTCACTCTCTGAGAACGCTTCCGTATATCTCGAGTAGGAGCGCTGGTTGTGGCTATCTGAGCGTGCAGACACACTCCTTTCTCTGCTTCCCAACCTTTTGAACACGCCCCCTTCTTTCTCTCTTAATTTTTGCTTTGGCGATCTTGACTGTTCGCGTCTTATTCTTGAGAACACACTAGGGCCGGGTCTTGGGCTGCATGAGCGCCTAGATATGTGCCTCTTTTCGTGCTCCCTAGTACTCATCGTCCTTGACTCGGAGTACCGTGATGTCCCGGAGGATCCGTCAAAGTTTAGTCGGGCTTTCACTCCCTTCAGCTTTTCATTTTTTTCTTTCTCCCTATTGAACTTCTCGGCTATGATTGGCAACAACTGGTTGTAGTTTTTGTCACAATACTCCCGAAGGGCTGCGTCGGACGCGGGCCCACCTCGGTCTTGCGAAACTGGCTCTTTTCCTCTCCCAACCATGTTCTGCACGACGGACGTGGGCTGGCTAGGAGCGGATTGTTCAGGATTGCTCATGGTGAGTATTTTCGTAGAACGCAGTTGTATCTGGGTCCCACGGATGGTGTCAACTTGTTAGTACAAAATATGTTACGGGTTAAAAAGATGGATCTGGATGGTTATTGGGCTGGGCCAATGGATGAGATCTTGTACTAAACCAAGTGATGATATTGATTCCCTGCACAATCAAAGGTAAACCGTTAGTCTTACTGTGGGGACGGACCCCACGATTAGACTCTGACGTGAGAGTAAGTACACATATTTGTTAGAGAATGTCAGAGTATGTGTGTGAAATATGATTAGAGAATCTTACCTTGTGGGGTGTCTGAGTACCCCTTTTTATAAGTGAGCCAAATATTAGGTTTTCCTAGTATTTCGCTTGGGCCTGTTGATGGGCCGAAGTGGGACCCTCGTCAGGTAAGAGTCCGCTTACAATCGTGACTTGCGGATATGGGTTTGCCTAGCAGACTTCCGCTGGCCTGCGGAAGTGTCCTCTGGGAACCTTTCATCCGTCCTGCTGCCTCCGGACCGTAGCCAGTTTGGCCTGGGCTTAGCTTTGATCCATTGTGCTTTTTGATTGTTCTATTGGGCTTGAGCCCATGTATGGCTTATGTAGTACAGGCCTAAAAGCCTGCTCTACGTGCTATACGTCATCACATAGTAAATAATTTTCTAGCATCTCGTGTCGCTATTAAAATGTTCTCTCTCATTCATCCTATAAAAATATCCCTAGTTGCAAAAAAAGATTAACCTAAAAATAAAAAGGCGTACTAACGAAACAACATTTTCTAATTATAAAAAAATGATTTATTGCACTCGCACATGATAAACCTTAGGTTGGCTAAAGTGTAAACGGGTTTCTAAACCACATTTTTGATTTGGGGTCAACAATTTGAACTCGATATAATGTCTTGCATGTTCGTGTTTTGCAGACACTATAAACAATCTCACATGTCAAGTTAGAATTCTATATATGTGGTGTCAGAATTGTAATGTGTAAGGGGGGTGTTTATTTTGGGTTTTGACTTATTTGATTTTGACAAAGTTTTTAAGATCGGGATTGTTTTAAGGATCATTTTGTCTTTACAAGATCGGAATCATAAAGTCGGGTCGGGATCTTAAAATCCGACCATGATGTCATTTTTTATAGTATTTGTAATATTACACAAATCTACAAATTATTATATATCATAAAAACAAAGTTATACCCGTGTTTTATGGATGTCCTGAAATACGATTATGAAATGTTTAAAAAGATTAACATGTTGTTGTTTAAATTATATATAACATAATTCAAAATTTTGGGGTCTTTTTAGCTTGTGGTCCAAGAAAAATAAGACCGGATCGAGTTAGATCTTAAGATCATATGGTTAAGATCGGTATTTTATAAGATATTAAGCTTGCAAAGATCTTATGCAAAACTAAGATTGTTTTTGCTCTGCAGTATCTTAAAATTATAAGATATTAAAATTAAGATCCTGAACTTAACAACGATGCATAACATAAACTTGTGTGTTTCATTTTAAAAGGGTTTTTAGTTTCTAGTATAGAACAAGTTGGCATATTGCCCGCGCGTTGCGGCGGGAGCTAACTCAGTCTCGAATCGATTGACAATCAAAATATACCCGACACTATTGATGAGACGTACGAAAACTCTTAGATCTAAAATTAGGGGAACACTTTTTCTGTTTGGGTCTAGTATGTAGCAGTCGACATTCGGTATGTTGTCATGAAAAGTATAAGCCAAAACTAAGAAAATTGAAAGAACACGTTACCTGTTGTTCACAGCTCGTGTGGTATTAATATAATTTGATATACGAAATCACTTCCAAAGTTATTCGACTCTGATCACGCAACAAAACATGCTAGTTGCAAGAAATCAACAATCATTATACGTTCCAAATGATGAATCTGCATCAATTTGCATGATCAAATGACAATTGATATATCTATTAAGTATGAGGACTGCAATATATATTCTCAAATTTAGCACATTTTGAACATAAGTGAAACACAAACTATATGTACATAACATACAGAAGATAAGTTTTACAATATTTGTACATGCATACCCCTTTTCCTGGAAACTTTTTTATGATTAAAGCTTGTTAATTTCCATTGCTTATCTATATAAAGACTATCATGCTTAAATTTCTCGCTACGCTGAGCATCGGAACTTTTAGTTGTCTATCGATAGTTGCAGTCGCAACTTCGTGGGTAAATAAGGAAACAATTTACTGCCAACTTGATAGACAACCTACAAACAAAATTATCATTAATGGTTAGAAAAAAGATAAGGCACCACTTTTCTATATATACATTACAATTTACAATCGTTACTTCATTAGCATTTTCATTTTAATAAAGATGTAATATAGGAAATTGCAATGCAAATAAAAAATTTCTTATATATAAAACACATAAACTTGGCTTACATTATAATTTGATATATAAAAACAGAGGCTTATATCCACATAGCTGCTCCAGAGCTAAGCAATATGAAAATTGTTTGAAATCAAACCATC
>BQNB010005507.1:65419-101882 GCA_026074375.1 Tanacetum coccineum
TACTTCTCACTGGATCCCTACTCTCTCTCTCTCTCTCTCTCTCTCTCTCTCTCTATATATATATATATATATATATATATATATAGAGTTAGGATCAAATGAGAAGTTTTCTTAAAATAAGAATGATAAGAAGTAACTATAACCGCATATCCGAGATACACCGACTTAAATTAAACGCATCTCTATAATCTTAGATGCATTATAATGCATCATAATGTGTTTTTTAGCTTTTAATTAGATGCATATACGTATATTAGATGCATTTCACAATTTATCTTGTTTTTTGTTCCTTTACATGTGCCAAAATCATGAAAATCAATTTACACCATCTACACATCAAATTAACTTTCGAAACTCAAAACGATGCATCTAAATGAATAGAAATGCATCTAATACAAGTCGTTGCATCTCAAATGTGTGGTTTTAGTCACTTCTCACCACTTTTTATTTTAATTTACTTCTCACTGGATCCCTACTTTATATATGTATATATATATATATATATATATATATTACTAGCAATAGCATATATACATGGCAAGGTATAAGCACGTAAGGATCACATACTGGTTATAGACCAAACCTAGTATATACTACCTGGTACTCTATAACCCTGACTCTTGATACCAATCTGTCACACCCCCAAATCGGGTCGCAGCGAAAATAGGTAATCCGAGGGCGTGACGTTATGAATATCTCAAACACAAGCGCAAGAGAATGACCACTATATGAACGTTTTGAAAATAAATGTCGTTGCATAATTATAAAATAGTTAAGTCGTTACAATACTCTAAAAGTAATATGTTGAAAATGTGGAAGCTGAAAAGATATTTAAAGTACAACGGTATTTAAATGATAGACATAAGTTTTCTTGAAAAATGAAGTCATAATGAACGTAGACTCTATGAAGCACATCAAGAGAAATCCAGTTAAGCACCTGAAAACATGCTTAAAACGTCAACATAAAGTTGGTGAATTCGTAGGTTTAAGTATTTCACAAGTATGGACCACAAGATTTGTAAATGTGTGACTATTGTAACACATACAATATCACAAAATGTATTTACGTTGCACTAAGGTCATGACACCAAAGCTAGACATAGTATGTAGCACACTTGATGCTAAGAAAGGCTTGCCCTTACAAGTGTCCAACCAAATACCACTTACAGTTCGACATGGTATACGTCCATTTGACCGGTACTACACCGTGAGTAACCAATACAAGAATTACCAAACCCGGGCGGGGGCTATCAGTTCTAATAGATCTATTTATATCACTCGTGCTTACATTCAGTAATTAACGGTTTATGAATACGGGCAATAGTAGTTTAGCGGTAACGTAGGCAACACGTAAACGTGTAAGAGTAAAGTAAGTACTTGTGTGCACAGTTTAAAAGCAAGCAATGTTCTCACCCCAAAGTTGTAAATGATGGTAAAAATAATAATAAAGTGGGGCTACAAACTCACCTTAAGCAATTGGTGAGCAACGAAATAATCAACATGAAGTAACGAGCACAAGGTCCTAACCGCGACCTTGATAATAGTGATGCGATTTAGAAGCGGGAATAACATATCGAAATGTTGAATAAATATTTTATAGAAGCATATATCATCCACTTACGTTTGTATCACAGATTATTTAAGTAAAATTTCATTCCGGACAAGTTTCCTTTTATACACTTTTGCCAAATCGGACCCAAAAGGGGTCAAAACCTTGATTTAAAATCGAAACAGAATGTTCGTATTTTGTTAAAAGCTGTCAAAATCATTTATTTTCCGTCAATCTTAAATTGGCCATATCTCTCTTGTTATAACTCCGTTTTTCACGTTCTTTATATCAAAATTCGTCTAGGAAACATATAATATCCAAATTTTAAAGCTTTATCTTGGCAAAATATTTTCACGACACTCAAACCCTACAAAACGATTTTGGACAGCAACATCTCCTATCATAACTTAGCTGAAAACACCACAATTTTCCCCAAGGGCCTAATCTATCATATCTCCATTCTCGACTAAATCCAACAACAAAAACCATCTCAAAGACTAACCTAATCCCATCGTCTCATTTACTAAACGCCACCTTTAACGCTCTACACTTCGCTATAACCTCAAAAGTACGCCAAAAATGCTAGTTTATAGATAACGTTTCAATCTTTAACAACGATTTGTACAACCTTGTTCATTTAGTGTTTTTGTTATGAAAAGAGACATCAAACGTGGATGATACAGTTTTTAAGAAGAATAGAATATGGTGAGTGAACGGATAGAAGAAAAGTTCACCCAAACAAAAGAAACAACAATACTTACTTGTAGGATAAAGATGATGATGAAAAGCTTGTGTCTTTAACCCAAATAATTATGAAATGTACCCCGAATAATAAATGAACCACCCCAAAATAACCAAGTAATGAACCACGATTAACAATCTGCAAATAATACTTGTCTCAAGAAGAAAAAACACCAATTGTTGGTGTTGTTTGGCTCGTGCGACACAAGAAAAAAGGGAGGAGAGGGAGAGAATTTCTTGAGTGCGTGTTTTTAGAGAGAAGTATTATGTTGGTGAAATGAATGGATGAGTGAAATATAAATGGATAGGTTCATGTATCTAGGATAGAACCTAGAACCTTCATAAAAAGGTATCCTAGGATTTGAATGTACTAGGAGACCAAATAGCTAAATTTAGGGAGGGATGTTAGGAATGGGAAGGGATGACATCAACAAGAAAATGAGGGGCCAAAATTGTTGAAACTTGATTCCCTTCCACTATATATTTTTCCATGAAGATTTAAGATATTTAAGCTTGCTTATAATTTTTGTTAGGAATATTGTAATAGTTAGTTACTACTAGTAGGTATGTAGTTCCTACTGGTAGAGTATAAGTTCCTACTGGTAGGTATGTAGTTCCTACTGGTAAGGATAACTTCATAGTTAGTGCTGGCAGACCAAATATGGTTCCTGCTGGTAGAACAATAGTTAGTCCTGATAGTATTATATTTGGTCCGGGTTAGTAGTATAGTTAGTTAGTGATAAGGATATGCTTGAGCTATCTTAGGAAATGATAGTGCATATCTCTTTGACGCGTTTTGTGTAACAGGCGGTTAGGGTTTCAGTAGTATATAAGAAACCCAACCCACATCCGAGAAAAATAATTCTTCTCCTTGTTAATCAATAGAAATCCATAGAAGGATCTTTTAGTTTAATAGTCTTGTTCTTCTTATAGGCTTTGTCTAATTTCCGCATAGACATTAGCTTTGTTTAGCAAGAGTCTCTCTTGTGATTAGCTTGTGATTACATAGGTTAATCACCATCCTTAACAGGCAGTAAAGATCTATCTAGAGTGGGATCCAACAAGTGGTATCAGAGCTTGTTGAGAGTCTCTGGATAAGAAGAACACGTAGATCTAGACTCTTAGAACCTTAAACACATCCAAAAACATCCAATATCCCTACCACAACCTTTTCAAGATGTCTGACCATGATGATGATGCTTCTGATATTAATAATGACAATGCTCAACCACAACAACAGCAAAACATTCAACCTCAAATCATCACCACTGTCTCGAACAACAATGCAAAGTTTCCTTATTTGAAGAAGGATGAGTATGAGGTCTGGGCTATGAAGATGGAATACTGGATCACAAACAATGATATGAATATCTGGAAGGTGATTCAAAATGGCAACAGCTTAAAAAGGACTGGAAGAGATCGTGATGGAAGGGTCATTATTCTTCCCCCAACGACTGCAGATGAACACATTGCTGTTCAGAGGGAATCAAAGGCAAGAACTACCTTGCTTCAGTCTATTCCTGATGATCATGTGGCTGATTTCCATTATATGGATGATGCAAGGGATATATGGAATGCAGTCAAAGCTAGGTTTGGTGGAAATGCCGAATCCAAAAAGATGAGAAAGTCCATGCTGAAGCAAGAATTCTCAGAGTTCAGAATTAGTGAATCAGAGGGATTGCACAAAGGGTATGACAGGATGCAGAAGATTCTCAGTCAGCTTAACCAACTCAAGGCCAAGCCTGATGATGAAGACATCAATCTTAAGTTTCTCAGAGGTTTGCCTTCATCTTGGTCACAGGTGGCTTTGACCTTAAAAACCAAAGGTGGACTTGAACTTCTTTCTTTTGATGATTTGTACTACAAGTTGAAGACTCTTGAGATAGATATCAAAGGATATTCTACTCATTCCTCAAGTCAATCTCCAAGCCATTCTGCATTTGTTAGTACTACTAGTACTAGCAAAAAGATGTCATATGCAGAAAGCCCAAGCTTCTCCTCATCTACTACTTACTCTGCTCCATCAAGTTCTAAAGCTAGATCTCACAGTTCTGGTAATGTGCTTCAAGATGTTCTTCACTCTCTTGTAGCTGAAAGTGAACCAGAACAACAAGTAGCTTATGAAGATTTTGAGCAGATAGACAAATTGGACTTAGAAGAGATGGATATCAAATGGCAAATGGCTATGTTGTCAGTCAGGGTGAATAAGTTCGAGAAAAAGGCTGGAAGGAAGATTGAGTTTGATAAGAAAGAAGCTGCTAGGTTCAACAAGAAAGCAGTTAGATGCTATAAGTGCTTGCAAAAAGGGCACTTTGCAAGAGAATGCAGAGCAAAAGGGGGAAATGAAAAGAGATATTCATCATTCAAGATTCAGGAACTTGGGAAAAAGGAGGCTGATACTAAAGCCTTAATAACAGTTGACACATTGGAGAATTGGAAAGAACATGAATCTGGGGATGATGAGGGTTTTGCTCCCAAAGAGTATGGAATGGTTGCTGGTTGTGGTGCTGCTTGTGAAGAAGGTGCTGCTGAAGTATATAGCTTGATCACTGGGAATGGTACTGATGCTGCTGCTGGAGAATTTGCTCTCATGGGCATGACCTCTGAGGTACAAAACTGTCCTTTTGGTTGTGAACATAAATTTAATAATCTTCAAAAACAGTATAATGATCTAAATGAACAATATAATGAGTACTATATACAGGTTCAGGCTTATAAAAACTCTCTTAAAACATTAGAAAAACAAAAGAGAGTCTATCAGCAAAATCAGTTAGGATATGAAGAAAAGATTAGAGTATTGTCTATTGAATTAGAAAATACAACTAATCTACTGAAACATTCTGAAAGAATAAATGTTGAAGCAGAGATAGCAAAGAAAGATTTACAGACTAAACTGGATAATCATTTAGCAAAGACTGAAAAGTGGACATCTTCTTCTAAAAACCTGTTCAGATTAATTGATAGTTCCATGTCTGTTAGAACAAAAGTGGGTTTGGGATTTAATAACTATATAAGTAAAAATACGTTAGGATTGGATGACTCTGCATTTAGTGTATTTGCTACTAACTCTGAAGAAGTGGAAGGTAGACCTCTTTTCAATAGGTTTGCCAAAGCTGATAGTATGAAAGTTGTGCCTCCACCTCTTTCTAGAGACTACACTCCTCTATCAGATCACATTGACTTGGATGAATCACAAATGTCTTATGGTACAAAGTCCTCAACCTCTGGTGACTCTAATTCTGTGTTTAATGACTTTGTCTCTTATGATAACAGTGACAAGTCTTCAGAGGTCAACACAAATGACTTTGCCTCCAGTGATTCTAGTGCCAAATCTTCAGAGCCTAAGACAAATGATTCAACCTCATGTGCATCAACTTCTGGTGTATCCACATCTGAGAGTGAAGCTGAGATTGAGTCCAATGTTGGGACACCTATCCAAGAACCCATTGTTGTTCAGGATTTACCTAGTTTTTCTTGTAATAGTTCTGATAAGAATGAAAACACTTCTAGGACCTCTTGTAATAAGAATGGTTATCTTAATAAAAAGGCAGGTCATTTTAGGAAAAATAATTCTCCTACTTCAAAGTCTTGTTTTGTATGTGGTAGTTATCTTCATCTCATTAAGGATTGTAATTATTATGAGACACAATATGCTAATGATTTTGATAGTGTGGGATATCCTCAATGGGAACCAATTTAGGACAATGCTACTAGGGTCACTTAGTCAAATCAATTTTTCCCACAAGCAGTACTTCTCAGGTCTGGCAATGTTTCTATTCCTGCTGCTAGACCAAACCAGGTTCCTGCTGGTAGGCCAAAACCAGTTTCTACTAGTAGACCAAAACCAGTTTCTACTGGTGCACCAATTGCTACTGGTAAGCAAAATAGGCCTCTTCCAGTTCATGTTGGTAGAAGAAATTCTTCTTCAGTTACTTATGGTTGGTGGCAAAGTACTGCTAGACCTATGGTCCATTTTCCTACACCTACGAGTTCTTATTTTCAGACCTCCACACCACTTGAACCTCATGTTTATTACAATCAAATGCATTATGATGGGGATAGATAGGCAAATGTTGTTAAGCCCTCAGCAGGTTATTCTTGGAAATCACATATAAATAAAGTGTACAGGGTACCCAAGAACAATGGTGGATCTCACATATCTACATGGCCTAAATTTTCAGATCCACAAGGCAGACCCAAGTCAGGAATGACTTGGGTACCCCTTAGAAACTAATTATTCTTTTGTAAAATTTTGTACAGGTCAATCACCATACAGATGCTGGAGATGAAGGGATAGTAGATAGTGGTTGTTCTCGCAGTATGACTGGCAACAAGGAAAGATTGGATGACTTTCAACCTTTTAAAGGTGGCAAAGTGACTTTTAGAGGTGGTGAAGGGCGAATAACTAAAAAAGGGAATTACAGATTTGATGATTACAAAACCCACAAGCAAAAATGAAGAAAGAAGAAACAATGAGGACCTAATATGTAATAGTTAGTTAGAGTATCAACTCTCATCGTTCAACAATCAGCACAAAATCTCATCCTATTTCAAATCAGCAATGCGCACTGAGATACAGGGTGAACTACAGCAAAGTGGGTTATTGGCCCAAAAAAACCCAGAAGGCAAGTGTATGATTATCATCAGGTTCTTGACTTCTTGAGGGCTTCTCACATAAGGTATGCTCTCACAAATGACCCAATCATCTTTGACTCATTAGTCAAACAATTATGGTCTACGGCTACACTCAGGTCTCTTGAGTTAGGTCCCCCAGCTATTCTAGCTACCATTGATGAGACTCCCTACACCATTACTGAGGACTCAGTAAGAAGTCAACTTCAATTAGCTGATGATGGTGGTATTGATGATTTACCCATTGCGGATATCTATTCTGGAATGGACAACCTTGGCGGTTATGTCATGAAGGAAAGTTAACCTGTTACAAGAAACAAATTTTCACCTCAATGGAGGTTTTTGGTCCACACCATTCTTCACTGTCTCAGTACCAAGTCTGGTAGTTGGATATACAAATTTGGTAGTTCACTTGTTATTGCTCTTATTTTGTCTTTCTGATTGGGAGAAAGCTTTAACTCTGGTATAGCTCATTTTTTAAAGGGGTATGGTTAGTAACATAGGAAATGCTAAAAAGTTCTTAAGTATCCTCGATTTCTTCAAACCATTTTGGGTATCGAAACTAGTGTTACAAGACAATACCGTGTGTTCAAGCTATCTAGTAAACTTTTTGCTAATATGAAGCTCAACTTTGAGGGGCAACCTATGCAACTTTTAGCTGCTATGCTTCCCCAAGATCAAGAAGGTGAAGGTGCAGGGGTAGCTGCACAAGCTGTCCCACCACCCATACTTGAACCTATTCATGAGCCTATGCCTGAAACCTGCCAACCTCCAAGACCATTTTTTGTCTAAACCCCAAGAACAACAAACTTCTGACCCTATTGCTCCAGTCTTTGAGCATGGTCAAAGTTCAGACCTAAACATTGCTTCCTTCTCACGAGCCCATGAGACTGATGATGAACCCTTCACTTCTACCAATGTGGAAGATAAACCTTTGGAAGGTTCTTTCCATGTATCTCCACCAAGGTCCACTCAAGCTCCCCCTGCAGGTCACACTTTAGGAGGTGCAGAGAGACCTTATTACACTAACTGCTTTGTCCTTTATAGTTTCTACTTTTGTGCAGAAGGTAAATTCTTTGGAAACTGAGCTCAAGGCACACAAGAAGCTATTTAAGGATGTGGTGGGAAAGTTGGTCAAGAAAGTCAAAGTAATGGAGGTAAAACTCAAGACCAAGAAAAGGAAGGTGGTTGTGAGTGATTCTGACCAAGCAGGAGGAGGAGAGCAGATAGTGGATTTTTGATGCTCTATTGCATTGGCTAATGCAGTGTGACTGTTGATTCCATATTCCTCCTGGTGGTGCGTCTAATAATCCTGCTGTAACTGTTCCTATATTCCTATTGATGTTATACTGGTGGTGACTTTGTCTTGCTCATTCTACTTCACATCTAGAGATCCTTTTCAAGGGAAAAGGTGTTTGCTAAGCATTCTTCACCCTATTCAGAAAAAACTAAGAAGCAATTAGCAGATGAGAGGCTGAGTGAAATTGACGCTGCAAGATTAGAAGCTCTTGAGAGGGAAAGATCTGAGAAAGAAAAAGCTAAAATTGTAAGACAGGATGCAATTTATGCAAAGCAGTTGGAACAAGAGGTAGAGATGTCTGCTTCTCAGAGGGAGACCAGACAAGCAGAGGTTCTTTCATCTTTTAATTTGGCAAGCACTTATTTGTGCGATTGGATTGACATCATGGCTCAAGTTCATGCCAATGCAGGCCTTTCTTCTGAGCTTCTGGGTGCAGATGTGAATGATGATAATTTTGCTGAGAGGATGGTTGCATTAATCAATCAAAGGAAGAGAGCATTTGCTAAACACACAGCTAAAGAGAAGAGGGATAAACCAATGACACCTGCTCAACAAAGGGAATACATGAGAGTATTTGTCAAGAATCAGAGTACCACCATTTACTCTACTGGCTGGTCTATGAAATATGTGAAATCCTTAGCTGATGAGCAACTCATAGCTGAGTTTGAGAAGATCGGGATGGCTGTGGCAGATCTTAAGTCTCACAAACTCAGAAGGACTCTAAAAAGAGCTGGTGAAGCTCTGGAACCAGACACTTCAAAGAAGCAAAAGTCTACTGAAGCCCTCATTCCATCTGTACCTGATGTTCCCCAACCACCAGTTGTTTCTTCACTCCTAAATCTTCTGGCACAAGGAGGAAGTCTCTTGGCATGAGCGTCGTATAACTAAGCCCCCCAAATCTTATAACTTACTAGTTTTTAATTCATATTAAATTCAAAAATAATCAAAAAAATGTTTTTCTTTTTCCTAAAATTTTCTTTTGTCCTATCTTAGGTTTAGAATTTTAGTTTACATATTTAGAGGTTAAATTTAGTTTTCTTGCTTATAGTCGCGTTTTAATAGTTTCCCGTATTAATTAATTGTTCAATTGTTTTAAATTGCTTTTATTTAGTAGATATAGATTATCAAATCATCCAATTGCTTATTCAAATCAGAATCTAAGCTTAAACAAGGATTTAATTTCACTAGTCGTTGGGGAAACGACCCGGGTGATCATACTTGCCCGGTTTAATATACGTATTTTATATTATATTATATATATTTTTGAGAGTGAATTTTATTAAGGGTAACTTGGTAATTTTCTTAATTGCTCTTAAGATTATATTATATTGTGATATATTTTACGTGTGAAAACTATGCAATCAAAGTTCGAGAAAAAGGCTGGAAGGAAGATTGAGTTTGATAAGAAAGAAGCTGCTAGGTTCAACAAGAAACTAGTTAGATGCTATAAGTGCTTGCAAAAAGGGCACTTTGCAAGAGAATGCAGAGCAAAAGGGGGAAATGAAAAGAGATATTCATCATTCAAGATTCAGGAACTTAGGAAAAAAGAGGATGATACTAAAGCCTTAATAACAGTTAACATATTGGAGAATTGGAAAGAACATAAATCTGGGGATGATGAGGGTTTTGCTCCCAAAGAGTATGGAATGGTTGCTGGTTGTGGTGCTGCTTATGAAAAAGGTGTTGCTGAAGTATATAGCTTGATCACTGGGAATAGTACTGATGCTGCTGCTGGAGAAATTGCTCTCATGGGCATGACCTCTGAGGTACAAAACTGTCCTTTTGGTTGTGAACATAAATTTAATAATCTTTAAAAACAGTATATGATCTAAATGAACAATATAATGAGTACTATATACAGGTTCAGGCTTATAAAAACTCTCTTAAAACATTAGAAAAACAAAAGAGAGTCTATCAGCAAAATCAGTTAGGATATGAAGAAAAGATTAGAGTATTGTCTATTGAATTAGAAAATACAACTAATCTACTAAAACATTCTGAAAGAATAAATGCTATTGCTGAGACTGCTAAGAAAGAATTACAGACAAAACTTGATAATCACTTAGTACAAAATGAAAAGTGTAGAACCTCTTCCAAAAACTTGTTCAGATTAATTGATAGTTCCATGTCTGTTAGAACAAAAGTGGGTTTGGGATTTAATAACTATATAAGGGAAAATGAGTTAGGATAGGATGACTCTGCATTTAGTGTATTTACCACTAACTCTGAAGAAGTGGAAGGTAGACCTCTTTTCAATAGGTTTGCCAAAGCTGATAGTATGAAAGTTGTGCCTCCACCTCTTTCTGGAGACTACACTCCTCTATCAGATCACATTGACTTGGATGAATCACAAATGTCTTATGGTACAAAGTCCTCAACCTCTGGTGACTCTAATTTTGTGTCTAATGACTTTGTCTCTTGTGATAACAGTGACAAGTCTTCAGAGGTCAACACAAATGACTTTGCCTCCAGTGATTCTAGTGTCAAATCTTCAGAGCCCAAGTCAAATGATTCAACCTCCTGTGCATCAACTTCCAGTGTATCCACATCTGAGAGTGAAGCTGAGATTGAGTCCAATGTTGGGACACCTATCCAAGAACCCATTATTGTTCAGGATTTACCTAGTTTCTCTTGTAATAGTTCTGATAAGAATGAAAACACAACTAGGACCTCTTATAATAAGAATGGTTATTTTAATAAAAAGGCAAGTCATTTTAGGAAAAATAATTCTTCTGCTTCAAAGTCTTGTTTTGTATGTGGTAGTTATCTTCATCTCATTAAGGATTGTAATTATTATGAGACACAATATGCTAATGATTTTGATGGTGTGGGATATCCTCAAAGGGAACCAATTTGGGACAATGCTACTAGACTCTCTCAGTCAAATCATTTTGTCCCACAAGCAGTACTTTTCAGGTCTGGCAAGGTTTCTATTCCTGCTGCTAGACCAAACCAGGTTCTTACTGGTAGGCCAAAACCAGTTTCTACTGGTAGGCCAAAACCAGTTCCTACTAGTAAGCAAAATAGGCCTCCTCCAGTTCATGCTGGTAGAAGAAATTATTCTTCAGTTACTTCTGGTTGGTGGCAAAGTACCGCTAGACCTATGGCCCATTTGCCTACACCTACGAGTTCTTATTTTTGGACCTCCACACCATTTGGACCTCATGGTTATTACAATTAAATGCATTATGATGGGGATGGATGGGCAACTGCTGTTAAGCCCTCAGCAGGTTGTTCTTGGAAGTCACATAGAAATAAAGTGTACAGGTACCCAAGAACAATGGTGGATCTCACATATCTACATGGCCTAAATTTTCAGATCCACAAGGCAGACCCAAGTCAGGAATGGCTTGGGTCCTCCTTAGAAACTAATTGTTCTTTTGTAAAATTTTGTACATGTCAATCTCCATATAGTTGCTGGAGATGAAGGGATTGTAGATAGTGGTTGTTCTCGCAGTATGACTGGCAACAAGGAAAGATTGGATGACTTTCAACCTTTTAAAGGTGGCAAAATGACTTTTGGAGGTGGTGAAGGGCGAATAACTGGAAAAGGGACAATCAGGACTCCTAAGTTGGATTTTGAAAATGTATACTATGTGAAGGAACTTCAACAATTCAACTTGTTCTCAGTCTCTCAGATTTGTGACAAGAAGAATAGAGTTCTCTTCACAGACACTGATTGTCTTGTCCTCTCCAACGATTTCAAACTCCCAGATGAAAGCATGGTGTTACTCAGAGTTCCAAGGAAGCACAATCTGTATACTTTTAACTTGAATAATCTTGCTCCCAAAGAAAATTTGGCTTGTTTGGTGGCCAAAGCTTCTTCTGATGAAGCTGTAAAGTGGCATAGAAGGATGGGTCATGTGAACTATAAAAATATGAATAAGTTGGTAAAAGATAACCTTGTCAGAGGTCTTCCCCCAAAGCTTTTCAAAAATGACCATACTTGTGTTGCATGTTGCAAAGGCAAGCAACACAAAGCCACCTATAAGGCCATTACTGCTGTAAGCTCCATTTCTGAGCCTTTGCAATTGCTTCATATGGACCTCTTTGGTCCTACATCCATTCGAAGCATAGACCACAAATATTACTGCCTTGTGATCACTGATGACTATAGCAGGTTTTGTTGGGTTTTCTTTCTAGAGACTAAGGATGAGACATATCCAATCCTTAAGGACTTTATTTCCCTTGTAGAAAACCAGCTGAATAAAAAGGTAAAAGCTATTAGATGTGATAATGGTACAGAGTTTAAGAATGCAAAATTGATTGAACTCTGTGGGGAAAAAGGGATAAAGAGGGATTACAGTAATGCTAGAACCCCTCAGCAAAATGGAGTTGCTGAGAGGAAAAATAGAACCCTCATAGAGGCAGCTAGAACTATGTTAGCTGACTCTAAGTTACCTACTATGTTTTGGACTGAAGCAGTAAGTACTGCTTGTTATGTCCTAAATAGAGTCTTGATAACAAACCCTCACAATAAGACACCTTATGCTTTGTTGACTGGGAAGACTCCTTCCATCAGTCATTTTAAACCCTTTGGGTGTCATGTGACCATTTTGAATACCAGTGATCATTTGGGTAAATTTGATGGGAAGGCTGATGAAGGGTATCTTGTTGGATACTCTGCCAGTAATAGAGCTTACAGGGTATATAACATGGCTAACAAGAGGGTTGAAGAAACAATGAATCTGAGGTTTCTGGAGGAAAAGGCTAATATCCAGGGAATTGGTCATGAGTGGTCTTTTGATCTTGACTATTTAACTGATTCCTTAGGCTATAATCGTGATAAAGCTAATCAGTCTGCAGGTACACAAGATGTTTCTTCTAACCCTGCAGGTTTCCAGGATGATGATTCAGATTCTGACAGTGATGAGCAAGTTATTCTAGTCCCCTCTTATCCTTCCAACAACATTCCAGGAGCTGAGCCTAAAGATACATCTGATGCTCACAGTAATGGTGTACTAGTTGATACTGCTGAAGACATTTTTCAACAGGAGCTTGCAAGGCTGAAAGATCAGGAACAAAGAGCCACCTCTGATGCTGAGAGACTTGGATTGGGGTTTGCAAAAGATGCTGAGGAACTTCAGAAGAGAGCAAGTGCAAAAACAGTTCCTCCTGGTAGCATACCAGTTCCTACTGGTAGCATCCCAGTTCCTTCTGGTGATACAATGGTTTCTCCTAGTGATGTTTCAGTTCCTACTGGTGGTGTTCCAGTTCCTTCTGGTAGTCCAACTGACTCATTCTTTGATGCTGAGCCTACAACTCGATTCTCCAGTCCATCAGACCTTGGAAATAATGTACCCTCACCTGGTATTTTCTCTTCTACATCCTATGATGATGAGTTTGGTGCTGATCTAAACAATTTAGCATCAACTGTGGAAGTCAGTCCTGTGGCAACTAAGCGGATCAATACAGTACATCCTCAATCTCTAATTATTGGGGAACCAAATTCATCTGTTCAAACAAGAAGTCAGGTTCACAAGAAAACTACTGGTGAAACTGCTTTCCTCAGTTATATTCAGGATCAACAAAGAAACAATCACACAGACTTTCAGCATTGTCTGTTTGCTTGTTTTCTTTCTCAAGTTGAACCAAGAAGTGTAGCTCAGGCTCTTGAAGATCCAAGCTGGGTTGATGCTATGCAGGCAGAAATGCAACAGTTCAAGTTTCAAAATGTATGGATTCTTGTTGATTTGCCTGAAGGTAAATATGCTATTGGGACTAAGTGGATACTCAAAAACAAGAGAGATGCCAGGGGGATTGTTGTCAGAAACAAGGCTAGACTTGTAGCTCAAGGACACAGACAGGAGGAGGGCATTGATTATGATGAAGTCTTTGCTCCAGTTGCAAGAATAGAGGCAATCAGATTGTTTTTAGCATTTGCCTCTTACATGGGATTTATGGTTTATCAGATGGATGTTAAGAGTGCGTTTCTTTATGGAAGCATTGATGAGGAGGTATATGTCACTCAACCTAAGGGATTTGTGGATCCTCAATATCCCAAGAAGGTCTACAAGGTAGTCAAAGCTCTATATGGACTTCATCAAGCACCAAGAGCTTGGTATGCAACCCTTTCTACCTTTTTGCTGAAACATGGTTACAGAAGAGGCACCATTGACAAGACTCTCTTTCTTAAGAAGCACAAAAGAGATATCATCCTGGTACAAGTTTATGTGGATGACATCATCTTTGGATCTACAAAGAAGGCCTGGTGTGATGAATTTGAGGCCTTGATGAAGGGAGAATTTGAAATGAGTGCTATGGGAGAACTTACATTTTTCCTAGGATTACAAGTTCAGCAAAGACCTCATGGAATTTTTATCAGCCAAGACAAATATGTGCAAGAGATCCTGAAGAAGATTGATTTGGAGTGTGTCAGGACTGCCACTACACCCTCTAAAGATCCAAAGCCTAAGTCCAAGAATGAACCTGATAGTCTTGTAAATGTACATTTGTACAGATCCATGATAGGTTAACTAATGTACTTGACAGCTTCAAGGCCTGACATACTGTTTGCAGTCAGTGCTTGTTCAAGGAATCAAGTCACTCCTACTACTTCTAATTTGGAAGCAGTGAAGAAGATTTTCAAGTATCTTAAAGGCCAACCTAAGTTGGGGTTATGGTACCCTAGAGAGTCACCTTTTGTGCTTGAAGCTTATAGTGACAGTGATTATGCTGGGGCAAACAAGGATAGGAAATCCACAACTGGTGGATGTCAGTTTCTGGGTAGGAGGTTGATCTCATGGCAATGCAAGAAGCAAACAATTGTGGCTACCTCTTCCACTAAAGCTGAGTATGTTGCTGCTGCTAACTGTTGTGGTCAGGTACTCTGGATACAAAATCAGTTGTTAGATTATGGGTATAACTTTATGAATACCAAAATCTTTATTGATAACTAAAGTACCATTTGCATAGTTAAATCCCAGTTTTTCACCAACGGACTAAGCACATAGAAATTAGGCATCATTTCATAAGAGATGCTAATGAAAAGAAACTTATTCAAGTGCTTAAAATACATACTGATGATAATGTGGCTGATTTGTTAACCAAGGCATTTGATGGACCTAGGTTTACTCATCTTGTGGTTAACATTGGGATGCTCAATCCATAGATACTATGATTGAGGGGAGGATTTGAGTCCAAGGGGAGGACTGTTGTTGTAAAATTTTCTAACAAGTTGGTTTTTCTTAAAAAAAATTTACCACTTAGTTTTTCTTGCTACTCTATGTTTCTCCTAGCAGTTGTATTTTTTTTTCTCCTGGTAGTTTTAACTTTTTCTACTGGGATTTTTAGTTCCTCTTACTTGTCAGTAATTAGTTCATTCTGATAGTTAATTTTCCTTTCTATTTTATTGTATATGTTTTGTGTGTATTGGCCTCACCTTTTGCAGACTAATGGTTCAAGAGGGTGGATTAGTGATTATCTAGTACTCCTCATGGACTAGGTGGCCTTATTTTGATGAAAAAGAGTTCATACTGGTAGTTTAAGTGTTCCCTCTGGTGTTACCAGAGTTCCTATTGGTAGTTTCCATTTTTCCTACTGGTTGACCACTTCCTTCTGGTAATGTTAATTTTCCTATTGGTTGACTTTTCTTCGTGCTGGTTATGTCCGTTCGTGCTAGTAGATTAAATTGAGTTTTATCTTAATTAAAAGTTACCATTGAGATATTGTTGGCATTTAATTCTTCAAAGGGTTTCCTACTTAAATGGATAATTACTGTTTTCTCACATTTTAACAGTTACTTTTTCATTAAAACCCTAATTTCCAAACGGTCCAACAGACATTGAGATCATTACTATATATAAATTAAATCCTCACTCTCTACCAGTATCAACTCCCATTGTGATCAACAACCAGCACAAAATCTCAACCCTATTTCAAAATCATCAATGGCCGCACTAAAATACAGGGATGAACACAACAAAGTGGGTTATTTGCAAAAACCCACAGGAAGTGATGATTATCATCAGATTCTTGACTTCTTTAGGGCTTCTCACATAACGTATGCTCTCACAAATGACCACATCATCTTTGACTCGTTAGTCAAACAATTCTGGTCAACGGCTACACTCAGGTCTCCTGAGTTAGGTCCCCCAGCTATCCTAGCTACCATTGATGAGACTCCCTACACCATTACTGAGGACTCAGTAAGAAGTCAACTTCAATTAGCTGATGATGGTGGTATTGATGATTTACCCATTGCGGAAATCTATTCTGGAATGGATAACCTTGGGTATGTCACTGAAGGCAAGTTAACCTTTTACAAGAACAAGTTTTCACCTCAATGGAGGTTTTTGGTCCACACCATTCTTCACTGTCTCAGTACCAAGTCAGGTAGTTAGGATCAATTTGGTAGCTCACTTGCTGTTGCTCTTATTTGTCTATCTGATGGGAGAAAATTTAACTAGTCTAGCTACATTTTTAAGGGGATGGTTAGTAACATAGGAAATGCTAAAAAGTTCTTAATGTATCCTAGATTTCTTCAAACCATTTTGGGTATAGAAACTAGTCTTACAAGACAATACCAGGTGTTCAAGCTATCTAGTAAACTTTTTGCTAATATGAAGCTCAACTTTGAGGGGCAACCTATGCAACTTTTAGCTGCTATGCTTCCCCAAGATCAAGAAGGTGAAGGTGCAGGGGTAGCTGCACAAGCTGTCCCACCACCCATACCTGAACCTATTCCTGAGCCTATGCCTGAACCTGAACAACCTCAAGACCATTTGTCTACACCCCCAAGACAACAAACTCCCCCTGCATCTCCACCATCTCCACCAAGGTCCACTCAAGCTCCCCCTGCAGGTCACACTTCAGGAGGTGCAGAGGACCTTATTACACTAACTGTTGTGTCCTCTGTAGTTTCTACTCTTGTGCAGAAGGTAAATTCTTTGGAAACTGAGCTCAAGGCACACAAGAAGCTATTTAAGGATGTGGTGGGAAAGTTGGTCAAGAAAGTCAAAGCAATGGAGGTAAAACTCAAGACCAAGAAAAGGAAGGTGGTTGTGAGTGATTCTGACCAAGAAGAAGGAGGAGAGCAAGCTGTGGATTTGGATGCTCTAATTGCATTGGCTAATGCAGCTGTGACTGTTGATTCCAATATTCCTCCTGGTGGTGCTTCTAATAATCCTGCTGCTAGTTCCCATATTCCTACTGATGTTCCTACTGGTGGTGACTTT
Source organism: Tanacetum coccineum (assembly GCA_026074375.1). Taxonomy (NCBI): domain Eukaryota; kingdom Viridiplantae; phylum Streptophyta; class Magnoliopsida; order Asterales; family Asteraceae; genus Tanacetum; species Tanacetum coccineum. The sequence goes on from BQNB010005507.1 coordinate 82,818, forward strand.
GCTCCTGCTCATTCTACATCACCATCCAGAGATCCTTTCAAGGGAAAAGGTGTTGCTAAGCCTTCTTCCCCTGTTTCAGAAAGAACTAAGAAGCAATTAGCAGATGAGAGGCTGAGTGAAATTGAAGCTGCAAGATTAGAAGCTCTTGAGAGGGAAAGATCTGAGAAAGAAAAAGCTGAAATTGCAAGACAGGATGCAATTTATGCAAAGCAGTTGGAACAAGAGGAAGAGATGTCTGCTTCTCAGAGGGGACCAGATAGCAGAGGGTTCCTTTCATTGCAAAGCATTATTCTGATGCAGTTGGATGACATCCATGGCTCAAGTTCATTGCCATTGACAGGCCCTTTCGTTTGAGCTTCTGGTGCAGATGGAATGATGATAATGTTGCTGAGAGGATGGTTTGCATTAATTCAATCAAAGGAAAGAGAGCTTTTTTGACCTAACGGCTAAAGAAGAATAGGGATAAACCAATGACAACTGCTAACAAAGGGAATCATAAGAGTTTTTGTTAAGAATCAGTGTACCACCATTTACTCTCCTGCTGGGCTATAACAATGTATAAATCCTTGACTGATGAGCAACTCATAGTTGAGTTTTGAGAAGATTGGATGGATGTGGCAGATATTAAGTCTCAAGAATAGCGAAGGACTCTGAAAAGAGCTAGTGAATCTCTGGCACCAGACACTTCTAAGAAGCAAAAGTCTACTGAAGCCCCTATTCCATTTGTGCCTGATGTTCCCCAACCACCAATGTTTCTTCACCAAAACTTCTGGCACAAGGAGGAAGTCTCTTGGCAGGAGTGTATAACTTAAGCCCATAATCTATTCCTTACAGAAATTGATTTAGATGCGATGATAAGACATTCATCAAGGTTGTTTTGATTTTTTTTTTTTTAAGACTTGAAGATGAGGCTCCATTCTTTTGGTCTGCTCTTGTTGGTTGGGAGGTGATCTAACTCCTCTGGGAGAAATTAATGCTCTTTACAGGACGGATCAGTCTACCAAACATTTTACCACTCTAAGGGAGATCCTTCATATGGTGGATAGACAGGATCTATTGAAGTTGTATGGCATGGTGGTCACATACTATGAAAACCGTCTTGTTACTGGTGCTGGATTGATGTTATGGGGTGATCTTCAGGTGTTGATAGATTCTCAAGAAGGTGGTAAGGGTTCTTTCGTTTGGAATCATCAATCTCTTTGGCAGATTAGAAGTTGGAGGCTGTATACTCTTTCCAATGTTCATGTCTTGGAAACTGTTTCTGGAAAGGTGTTGTACATGTTTGCCAGATGTATCTTATCCTCTCTCAGTGAAGCTCATGGAAAGGATGCTAAAGCACAAGTTGGAGATTGACAAGGATGTTGTGGGCAATGACATGACTACTGCTGAGCAATTGATTCGGTTCATCAAGAATCAAATTGCTGCTGCCCAAGTTTCTCCTGTTTGATCATGGTACTCTGTAACTCTATCGTATATATTCTAACTTTTTGCTGTGTCCAAACTGTATTTTGATATATAACTCTATTTTGTGTAGTTTGTCTTAAATGGTTTTCACTTTTTGTTTTAGTAACAAGTGTTTTGATAAAAGGATTTTGGCAACTGACAAGCTTTGGTAATATGTTCAAATAAGTTTTGAGTCTTTGGTGTGCAAAGTTGTTTTTGTTTCAGGCACACATGGTCCATAAAGTAAACTATTTTCAGGGTTTGGGTGTTGGTTAACCACCACACAACAAATGGTGTTCAACTCACCATGTCTCACAGACAAGAAAGAGTTGATTTACCATGAGGGTACGGCTCTGGTGTGATTAACAAATCCGTTGATAGCTTTAATAGTTTGCTCAAAACTATAGGGTATTTAACTCATCCATGCTTCTTTTGCTGAGAGGTGAAATGGTCATCAATTCACCATGGATAATGCCCTTATTGGGAACCAAAGGATTGGCTAGTCCAAACGCAAACGACGTTTGGTAAAGACTTAACAAATCCGTTGATAGCTGACAATTTGCTAAAAATTGTAGGGTAATCAATTCACCTTGTTATCACAACAAAGAGTTGGCTAGTCCTGAGTAAACGGCTACAGGTAAAGACATATAAAATCCGTTTATGGCTGTGATGATTTGCCAAAAATCATTAGGATATTCTAATTCACCATTGATTCATGTTCTAATAGTTGGACTGGTTGCTAATTCACCAGGGTGATGTCATGAATCCACCAAAGAATTAGTTAGCCCAAGAGTGAGTAGCTACTTGGTAAAGGCTTATCAAATCTACTCATGTATCTGCGGTGGTTCCAAAGTCTGTTGCTGGTTCAAGTTTTCCTGATGCTTCTTCAACGTTGCTGCCTTTTTGATGTTCGGTTCCAAGGCTATGAAGACCAATCTGTTTGACACAAGATCTGCTCCATGTTCAATGCTCATCATCATTAGTTTCTTAACGGTGTTTGTATGAAGAAATACAAATTTGTGCAGAAGTTTCATGTGTTCAAGTCAAGACTCAAGCAGATTGGATGTTGCTGTAAAGTTCATATTTCAATCCTCAAGGTTCAAGTTTGAAGATCTATCTATAAACTAGAAATTAACTTAGTTAAATTCCAGTTTAGGGGAATAATTGTTAGGAATATTTGTAATACTTAGTTTCTACTAGTAGGTATGTAGTTCCTACTGGTAGAGTAGTAGTTCCTACTGGCAGGTATGTAGTTCCTGCTGGTAAGGTTATTATCATAGTTAGTCCTGGTAGGCTAAGTTTAGTTCCTACTGGTAGAATACTTAGTCCTGGTAGAGTCAAATAGTTATTCTAGGATAAGATTTTAGTTAGTTAGAGATGAGGATATGCATGAGCTAAATAAGGAAGATATTCATGCATATCAATCTCACGCGTTTTTAGTAAATGCTGATTAGGGTTTCTCCACTATAAAGAGAACCTACGGCTTAGGGAAATGTACAGATCCAGAAAACACATTTCTCCTTGTTAATTAATAGAAATCCATAGAAGGATCTTTTAGTTTTATTAGTCCTGTTCTTCTTATTAGTTGTGTCTATATTCCGCATAGACATTAGCTTTCTTAAGCAAGAGTCTCTCTTGTGATTAGCTTGTGATTACATAGGTTAATCACCATCCTTAACAGGCAGTAAAGATCTATCTAGAGTGGGATCCAACATAATTTCAAGGAAATCAACAAGATTACTTTTCAAACGATACATTTAGAGGTCGTTCTCTTGTATCTAGCGTTGTGTATTATGAAGTAACGCCCCTGGACATATTTCCGATGCGACACATTTTTGGGGGTGTTACAATTTTAGCTTATTGGACCTATTGGCTCGTTAAAGGCCCATTAAGCAAAATAATAGCCCAATCTAGTTTTCAAGAGCACATAATCCTTCATTAAGCTTATTTAAGTTATAAGAAACTGTTTGGCTAAAAAATAAGCTCGGGTGAGCTTATTTGAGCTTATTCGAGCTTGTTGGGCTTGTTAGCCCATCAACTCTAAACCGAAAGGTACAAAAAAAGGTTTCTCATATGATCCCTCTTATTTTCTTATCTCATTAAGCACTTAAGGCCTGTTTACTGTTTGGCTTATTCAATAAGCAAATAAGCTCGTTAATGGGCTTTTGGGCCCATTAAGAGTTTGATAAGCCCCTTAAGCCTTTAGGCTTATTCACCTAAGGTCCATTAGCTATTTTCTAAGTCCATTAAGCCTATTAAACTGCATGAGCTCACCAATAAGCTGTTTAAGCTTATTGTGGCTTATTGGACTTGAATTGGCTACGGTAATGGGCTGTCGAGCCCAACAAGGGTCCGGTTTGGTTTCTATGGTGTATTAAGGTTCGTGAAATTTCAATAAGCATATTTAGCCCCTCAATAAGCTCGTGGAGCTTATTAATAAGCCGTGGACTCTATCTCCATGGCATGTTGGGACCCATAGTGGGCTGTCAAGCCTAATGTAACCCGAAAGTGGCCATTTGGCTTACCTATTAGTTTCTAGGACTTTTATCCTTTTGATAAGCACTCGATAAGCAATTATTACTCGTGTTTCACTACATTCATTTGTATTATTAGCTCTTACATTCATTCCCAAGCCAAGACATCACGTTTCTATGGAAAGTTAACATATAGTTTTCTTGTATTTTGTACAAATGAGCAATTAATCATAATGGTTCCCATTATAGTAATTTAGGAACCCGTTTAAGACTTAGCTCGATATTTAAACAAGTTTTATACATGTTACACATGTTAGCACCACACAAGATCGTTTGTACACATAATATATGCGTGAAACATGCATGGGTTGAACCATGCACGTTCATGCTCACGTAGGTTGGTTAATTACGAATTTACGTGACTCATATAACTAGTTAGGAAGAACAACAAATGAGATATGATATGTAAGGCTTAGATTGTGACTTACAATAGTCCTAGAGCTTGGTTCAAGTTAGGAAGACAACCCAAATGTGTGATACCCAATTGTATAACAACCCGAAAACTCCAAAGCTTAGAATACCCGAATCCTTAGCTTATATACCCCTCCTAATGCTCTTGTATGCCAACCTAGTGCACCTTGAATCCATTGAAATGAAATAAGGGTGCGTATGGGTTCGGTTTATGTATGACCCGAATGTAAGAACAAGAAATGAGGATGGTTATACAACTATTGGTGCACCCCTTTACAAAACTGAGCAGTGATATAAAGAAAGCCAATACTGTAGGTGATGCTAGAGAATTTGCTCTCATGGGTGTCACTTCTGAGGTACATAACTGCCCTTTTGGTTGTGACAATAAATATAATGAACTTCAAAAGCAGTATAATAAACTTAATGAACAAAATAGTAAATATTTTATACAAGTTCAAATCCTATAAGAACTCACTTAAAACTTTGGAAAAACAAAAGAGAGTTCTTCAGAAAAATCAGTTGACACTTGAAGACAAGATTAGGGTGTTGTCTATTGAACTAGAAAATACAACTAATCTGCTAAAACATTCTGAAAGAATAAATGCTACTGCTGAGACTGCTAAGAAAGAATTACAGACAGAACTTGATAATCACTTAGTACAAATTAAAAAGTGGGAAACCTCTTCCAAAAACTTGTTCAGATTAATTGATAGTTCCATGTCTGTTAGAACAAAAGTGGGTTTGGGATTTAGTAATTATATAAGTAAAAATGAGTTAGGATGGGATGACTCTGCATTTAGTGTATTTACCACTAACTCTGAAGAAGTGGAAGGTAGACCTCATTTCAATAGGTTTGCCAAAACTGATAGAATTGAAAGTTTGTCATCCACCTCTCTTTGGAGACTACACTCCTCTAATCAGATCACACAAACTAAATATGAATCACAAATAGTCTTATGTACAAATGCCCAACCTCTGGTGACTTTAATTCTGTGACTAATGACTTTATCTCTTTGTTAACAGTGACAATCTTCAGAGGTCAACTCAAATGACTCTTCCACTATATATCAAGTTCAAATCTTCAGAGCCCAAGTCAAATGGATTCTATCTCCTGTGCATCTACTCCCGTTAAATCCGCCCATCTGAGAAGTGAGTTTTGAGATTGAGATCCAATGTATGGGAACACCTATCCAAGAAACCATTAATGTTCAGGATTTACCTATTCTCTTGTCTTAGTTAAGATAAGTAATGGAAACACTTCATAGGACTACTTGTAATAAAAATATATTTTAATAAAAAGGCAGGTTTCTTTTAGAAAAAATGCTCATCCTGTTTCTAAGATATGTTTTGTATGTGGTGGGTTAGAGTATTTAATATAGAAGTATCATGTTATTAAGTATTGTGTATTTTTAAGAGAGCACAAAATGGCTAATAAGACTGTTGGTAATGGGGTGGGACCTGTACATAGTAGGAATAATGTTAATCATCAAAATCAGTTTGTCCCACAAGCTGTACTTCTGAGGACTGGCAAAGTAAACATTACTCCTGCTAGACCACAATCAGTTCCTACTGGTAAGCCAAAGGTGCCTGCACCAGTTCCTACTGGTAGGCAAAATAGGCCTATTCCAGTTCCTACTGATAGAGGAGAGGGGCACCATTGACAAGACTCTCTTTCTTAAGAAGTACAAAAGAGATATCACCCTGGTACAAGTTTATGTGGATGACATCATTTTTGGATCTACAAAGAAGGCCCGGTGTGATGAATTTGAAGCCTTGATGAAGGGAGAATTTGAACTGAATGTTATGGGAGAACTTACTTTCTTCCTAGGATTACAAGTTCAGCAAAGACCTGATGGAATTTTTATCAATCAAGACAAGTATGTGCAAGAGATCTTGAAGAAGTTTGATTTGGAATGTGTCAGGACTGCTACTACACCCTATGAAGCTCCAAAGCCTAAGTCCAAGAATGAACCTAATAGTCCTGTGAATGTACATTTGTACAGGTCCATGATAGGTTCACTAATGTACTTGACAACTTCAAGGCCTGATATAATGTTTGCAGTTAGTGCTTGTTTAAGGTTTCAAGTCACTCCTACTACTTCCAATTTGAAAGCAGTAAAGAAGATTTTCAAGTATCTTAAAGGCCAACCTAGGTTGGGCTTATGGTACCCTAGAGAGTCACCTTTTGTGCTTGAAGCTTATAGTGACAGTGATTATGCTGGGGCAAACAAGGATAGGAAATCCACAACTGGTGGATGTCAGTTTCTGGGTAGGAGGTTGATCTCATGGCAATGCAAGAAGCAAACAATTGTGGCTACCTCTTCCACTGAAGCTGAGTATGTTGCTGCTGCTAACTGTTGTGGTCAGGTACTCTGGATCCAAAATCAGTTGTTAGATTATGGGTATAACTTTATGAATACCAAAATCTTTATTGATAACCAAAGTACCATTTGCATAGTTAAAAACCCAGTTTTTCACCAACGGACTAAGCACATAGAAATTAGGCACCATTTCATAAGAGATGTTAATGAAAAGAAACTTATTCAAGTGCTTAAAATACATACTAATGATAATGTGGCTGATTTGTTAACCAAGGCATTTGATGGACCTAGGTTTAATCATCTTGTGGTTAACATTGGGATGCTCAATCCATAGATACTATGATTGAGGGGAGGATTTGAGTCCAAGGGGAGGACTGTTGTTGTAAAATTTTCTATAATATTGGTTTTTTTTTTAAATTTTACCACTTAGTTTTTCGTGCTACAATATGGTTCTCCTAGTAGTTTTAACTTTTTCTACTGGTAGTTTTAGTTCCTCTTGCTTGTCTATAATTAGTTCATTCTGGTAGTTAATTTTCCTTTCCATTTTATTGTATCTGTTTTGTGTGTATTGGCCTAATCTTTTGCATACTAATGGTTCAAGAGGGTGGATTAGTCCTTTTCTAGTGTTCTACATGGACCACGTGGTTTTATTTTGATGCCAAAGTGTTCATACTGGTAGTTCAAGTGTTCCCTCTGGTGTAACCAGAGTTCCTACTGGTAGTTTTCATTTTTCCTACTGGTAGACCACTTCCTACTGGTAATGTTAATTTTACTTCTGGTTGACTTTTCTTTATGCTGGTTATGTCTGTTCGTACTGATAGATTAAATTGAGTTTTATCTTCATTAAAAGTTACATTTAAGATATTGGTGTCATTTTATTAGTCAGTCAAAGGTTTTTCTTTACATAAAATGATAATTACTGTTTTCATCACATTTTAATAGTTATTTATTTATTTTCCATCAAACCTTAATTTCCCAAACGGCCACAATAGGAATTGAGAACAATTCCTATAAAATCAAATACCATTCACTACCAGTATCAACTCACAATTGCGATCAACTACCCAGCACGAAAATCAATAACCTATCTTCACACATCAACTGCCCACTAAGATACAGGATTAACATAACAAAGTGGGTTACGTGCAAAAACCAAAGGAAGTGAGGATTATTCATCAGATTCTTACTTTTTGGTGCTTCTCACATTAAGGGGTAATGCTCTCACCATTAACTCCCATCATCTTGACTTATAAGTCAAACAATTCTGTTCTACGCTACAACACAGGTCTCCTGAGTTAGGCCCACTAATGCTATACTAGATACCATTGATGCTAACTCCCTACACAATACTGAGGACACAGTAAGGGTCCAGACATCAATTACGTATGATGTGGTATTGATGATTTACCCATTGCGACCATATACTTGGAATGGATAATCTTTGATATGACACTGCAGGCAAGTAACCTTTACCAGAATAAGTTTCACACTCAATGGAGGTTTTTGTTCATACCATTCATCACTGTCACATTACCACAGGTCTGGTATTTTGGGATCATTTGGTAGCCCAATTGCATTGCTCTTATTTTGGTCTATCTATAGGAGGAAATTTAACTGGTCCTAGTTACATTTTTTAAGGATGGTTATAACATAGGCAATGCTAGAAAAGGTTTTAATGTATCCTAGATTATCTATCAAACCATTTTGGCTATAGAAAACTAGTAAATACAACACCATACAAAGTTTCAGCTATCTAGTAAACATTTTGCTAATATAGAAACGTCAACTTGAGGGAAACCTATGCCACTTTTAGCTGTTATGCTTTCTCAAGCAGGTGAAGGTGCAGGGGTAGTTGCACCAACTGTCCCACAAATCATACCTGAACCTATTCCTGAGCCTATGCCTGAGACTGACCAACCTCAAGACCATTTGACTGCACCCCCAAGACAACAAACTTCTGACCCTATTGCTCTAGTCTTTGAGCATGGTCAAAGTTCAGACCCAGATATTTGATATCATTTATCAACAGTCTAAGAGACTAAATATTCAAACCTTTCACTTCCACCAATGTGGATGATGAACCTTTGGGAGGTTCTTTCCATGCATTTCCACCAAGGTCCACTCAAGCTTCCCCTGCAGGTCACACTTCAGGAGGTGCAGAGGACCCTATTACTCTAACTGCTTTGTCCTCTGTAGTTTCTACTCTTGTGCAGAAAGTAAATTCTTTGGAAACTGAGCTCAAGGCACACAAGAAGCTATTTAAGGATGTGGTGGGAAAGTTGGTCAAACAAGTCAAAGCAATGGAAGTGAAACTCAAGATAAAGAAAAGGAAGGTGGTTGTGAGTGATTCTGACAAAGAAGACGGAGGAGAGCAAGATGTGGATTTGGATGCTCTACATGCATTGGCTAATGCAGCTGTGACTGTTGATTCCACTAAATCTCCTGGTGGTGCTTCTAGTAATCCTGCTGCTTGTTCTTATGATCCTACTAGTGATGTTCCTACTAGTGATGTTCCTACTACTGATGTTCCTACTGATGTTCCTTCTGGTGTTGCTCCTACTGGTCCTTCAACCGTTTCTCCTGGTAGCACAACTGTTCCTACCAGTAGTTCTATTCCTGCTGCTGAACCAATTCCTGCTAGGAGTGGTACTACAACTGCTACTCCTTCATCACCTGTCAAAGATGCCAGAAAGGGAAAAGGTGTTGCTGTTGAAGAACCTACTCCAACTCAAGATAAGACTTTCAAGCAATTGGAAGAAGAAAGACTAGGTTGGGAGGCTGCTCAGAGATTACAAGCTCAAGAACTAGCAGATTTGGAAAAGCAAAGAGCTGAATCTCTTATGAAGGATGCTAATTTAGCTAGGCAGATGTCTCAAGACTTTGAGATGACTGAAGACCAAAGAAAGAGACAGCAAGAGGTTCTTGCATCTGCTGCAAACTACTCAGATGCTGCTTGGGATATAATTTTGGCTCGTCTTCAAGCAAATCCAGACTTATCTTCCATAATTTTCGGGGTAGATTTTACTGATGATGATTTTGCAGCCAAGATGGTTGCTTTGGTCAATTCTCGAAGAAAAGAACTTGCTGAGCAACGGGCTCAAGAACGGAGGGATAGGCCTATGACACCAGCTCAGCTCAGGCAATATATGAGAACTTATGTGAAGAATCAAGGGTCCTGTGTATTACACTAATGGTTGACTATGGCTCAAGTTCTCGAAAACTCTCCTGAACAGCTTCAAGAAGAGTTTGATAAGATTCAAAGAGCTGTTGCATTCACAAGGGGTCTGAAAAGAGATGGTAGTCCAATGACTACTGCCTTTTCAAAGAAACTCAAGACTGGTGATGTTGAAGTAGACGTTGAAGCTCCTTCTCACGGTGTTCCACAGGAAGTAGAAGTTGAAGCTCCTTCTCAAGATGTTTCACGAGAGAAAGTTGATGCTCCTTCTCATTCTCAGAATATTCCAGAAGCTCAAGTTGAAGTTCCTTCTCAGGAAGCTACAGTAGAGGATGTTGAAGTTCCTTCTAACATTGCTTCTAAAGCACAACAAACTGCCTCCTCACTCAAGAAGGTTGGTACCAAGAAGAAGCTATTAGGCAGAAAAGGTGTTCATACTTCTCAATCTACCATTCCAATTGAAGAAGGAGATCCTGACGCTGAACACAAATTGTGCATTAAGTATGCTTCTGATGAGGATTCTGCTTCTGATTGTGATACACCTGTTCATTTATATGTTGTTGTTGACTGGGAGTTATTGCCTACGGGGTTAGGATCGATCAATGCCATCTACAGACTAGACAACTCTCGCAAGTACTTCACAAGCCTTAGGGAAATCCTTCACTTGGTCACTAGAGCAGACTTGATGACGATTTATGGCCGCGTGATGACGTTTTATCAAGATAAGAAAGCTGAGGGAGTTGGTCTTGTTCTTTGGGGAGATCTTAAGATTTTGATGGATTCACCTGAGTGAATGATGGTAGTGATTTTTGGAAGAACCAACACACCGTTCTTTAAAAATTGAAATTTTGCAATTTTAACCCTACGGAAGCAAAACTAATTTTCCTAGAAACTATATGATAAAAGAAAATTTTCTAAAAAAAGTTATATATTTTTGATAATTTTTCTATTTTTTATGAATTTTTAAAGTTTTTAATAAAAATAAATGTTTAAAAATACTAAACTAATTATAAAAATTCTGAAAAAATTATAGAAAGTAGCTTGAACTAAGAGGAATCTAGGAAAAATAAGCTTGGAAACACAGCTTATCGAATAAGCTGTGAAATAAACTAAAACAGCTTATTAACTAAAAGAGCTCAAATGTGTATAAAAATTAAATGAGGAAAGATCCTAACAGATGAGCTATTGTAGCATGATGGTTTAGGGTGTGTTTTGTGGGACGTTTGGTTGAGAGGGTTGAGGTCCCAGGTTCGAGCCCTAGCTCACTTAGGGTTTGGGTGTTGGTTAACCACCACACAACAAATGGTGTTCAACTCACCATGTCTCACAGACAAGAAAGAGTTGATTCACCATGAGGGTACGGCTCTGGTGTGATTCTCAAATCCGTTGATAGCTTTAATAGTTTGCTCAAAACTATAGGGTCTTTAACTCACCCATGCTTCTTTTGCTGAGAGTTGAAATGGTCATCAATCCACCATGGATAATGCCCTTATTGGGAACCAAAGGATTGGCTAGTCCAAATGCAAACGGCTTTTGGTAAAGACTTAACAAATCCGTTGATAGCTGACAATTTGCTAAAAATTGTAGGGTAATCAACTCACCTTGTTATCACAACAAAGAGTTGGCTAGTCCTGAGCAAACGGCTACAGGTAAAGACATATAAAATCCGTTTATGGCTGTGATGATTTGCCAAAAATCATTAGGGTATTCCAATTCACCATTGATTCATGTTCTAAGAGTTGGACTGGTTACTAATTCACCAGGGTGATGTCATGATTCCACCAAAGAATTAGCTAGCCCAAGAGTGAGTAGCTACTTGGTAAAGGCTTATCAAATCTACTCATGTAGCTGAGGTGGTTCCAAAGTCTGTTGCTGGTTCAAGTTTTCCTGCTGCTTCTTCAACGTTGCTGCCTTTTGATGTTCAAGTTCAACAAGACTTTTGATGTTCGGTTCCAAGGCTATGAAGACCAATCTGTTTGACACAAGATCTGCTCAATGTTCAATGCTCATCATCATTAGTCTCTTAAAGGTGTTTGTATGAAGAAATACAGATATGTGCAGAAGTTTCATGTGTTCAAGTCAAGACTCAAGCAGATTGGATGTTGCTGTAAAGTTCATATTTCAATCCTCAAGGTTCAAGTTTGAAGATCTATCTAGAAACTAGAAATTAACTTAGTTAAATTCCAGTTTAGGGGAGGATTGTTAGGAATATTTGTAATACTTAGTTTCTACTAGTAGGTATGTAGTTCCTACTGGTAGAGTAGTAGTTCCTACTGGCAGGTATGTAGTTCCTGCTGGTAAGGTTATTATCATAGTTAGTCCTAGTAGGCTAAATTTAGTTCCTACTGGTAGAATACTTAGTCCTGGTAGAGTCAAATAGTTATTCCAGGATAAGATTTTAGTTAGTTAGAGATGAGGATATGCATGAGCTAAATAAGGAAGATATTCATGCATATCAATCTCACGCGTTTTTAGTAAATGCTGATTAGGGTTTCTCCACTATAAAGAGAACCTACGGCTTAGGGAAATGGACAGATCCAGAAAAACACATTTCTCCTTGTTAATTAATAGAAATCCATAGAAGGATCTTTTAGTTTTATTAGTCCTGTTCTTCTTATTAGTTGTGTCTATATTCCGCACAGACATTAGCTTTCTTAAGCAAGAGTCTCTCTTGTGATTAGCTTGTGATTACATAGGTTAATCACCATCCTTAACAGGCAGTAAAGATCTATCTAGAGTGGGATCCAACACAAGATCTTTAAAATATATTATATTTTAAAGCTTGGATCGATCTATGGATTCCGACAAATATCTAGAAGGGCAATCTATGGAATTTATTCTCGGGCATGGTCTACTTTATGACCATGCAAAGGCTTGTGATTACTTTGCATCACAACCCGTGCTTCCTATATTTCATAAGTGTACGTGTCTATGCGCTTATGTGTTAAAATAAGATAAATCTTGTTTCATGGTGTTTGATTTTTCTTTTTCTTTCAAATAATACATCATTGTTTCATCAAAAAATGTTTTTCTTAGACATTTGACTTCTTAAACAATGACTACAACTCTTTAAATAGAAAACGGGTCATTGTTTGAGGGGGAGCAGATGTCAACAATCTTCTTCAAAAAGTTATTTGATAAAAGGGATAAAGGTTTTAAACAATAACATAATATCACTCTTTGGAAAAGTTAATTAAATTTAGCGTATCTGTGCATTACATGTTATTTGTTTATGCCCTTGTGTGAGAATATGTGAAAATTTAAGTTGGTAGGTATATTAGTTAAAACCATAGGGACTAAATATGCCATTGTGATAACTTGTTTAAGCCTAATCAAACTTATATCTAAATTTTGAAAAGCTCTTAAAGTTTAGGGGGGCGAATATGTCAAAAACCAAAGTGTTATAACATATTCACCCACCCCTTGCCCCGATCAAAAACACACATAACACACAATTTTTTTGAAATATATCAAAACCCTCCTCAAATCGTCATCACTCGTTCTCGAATTCAAGACCATTTCGTGCAAAAGGTATAATTAAAATTGTGTTCTTGACATCCTTACGAACTCATATCCTAAAGGAATTTCGTTTTCACAAAGTCTTGATTTCGAAAAACCTTAATTTTCACAATTATGGTTCTTGAAATTAAAACTGAGTAAAAACCCAAATTGATAGAGGGGTTTTGTGTTAGGATTGATAAAAGTGACGATCTTATTGAGATAAATGTCTTGTAATAAATAATGAAATATTATTGTGTAATAGGTTAGGTAGAATGTAAATAGTCAAAGACTATAAGTCAAAGGGGCTAAATTGTAAATGTCTAGAAGACAAGGGCTCCATGGTCATTCATTGTAAAAGGGTATAAATACCCCACCACCACCTTATTTGTGAGGTGTGTCTTCTAGTGTATCTAGGTGTTTCTTAATCTCATTCTAATCTTTTCTCTAATCCTCCTCCTTCCTCTTTGTCTCTCTACTTTCTCTCTCTAGACTAAACACTTTATTGCTTATTGATCCTATATTCAAGACCTCACATGGGGTTATCGAAGCTGCACAGGCGTTTCGTGTGTTTTGAGCTTATTCGGTTTCTGTTTGTTCGGCTTATTTCTGCTTATTTTGAGTGCTGATTCGCTACAGCAGCTTATTCGGTGATTTTTTTCCAGCAAACTCATATCAGATGTGGTTTACAAATTCAGTCCAGATTCATTCCAAATTCAGTACCGCAGCTTATTATTTAGTCAGTTTCGGTGTTTGCTGAGTTTTATGCTTATTTTGATGTATTAGCTTATTTCTTGAGCTTATTTTTGTTTTGTTTGATTTTATCGAGTTTTGTTGCTTACTGTTTTATCGTAAGAACAAAATCGTGAGATTTTAGAGCATAAAATATGTTTACGTTGCTGAATTATTCATTTTTAGAACTGAGTTTTATTCATGAAACTCGGAAGTTATTTCTCTTTTAGCTTTTTAGGTTGTAAAACTCGACGTTGAATTGGTCTAACGATCTAACTCCGGTTGGATAATCTTAATGGTTTGTTGGTATTTGAGAATTTAAGGGAAGTAAGACGTGTTATAAATTATTGCTGTGGCGTCGATGTGGTTTATAGGGTTTTATCGTGGGGGGGGAAGTGAGTGTTAGTTTCTTGTGGTGGGCGGCGGGGGTGGGGTGGGTTGGTTGTGGGGGTTTGAGGGTGCGGTTGGGTTTGCAGGGTGTTGGGGTGGTGGGGGTGGAGTAGCAGTGGAGTGAGGGGCGTGGGGGGGGGGGGGGGGGGGGTGGGGTTGTGGCGGGACGGGTATTTTTTAGTTAATGTTATTATGTTAACTTTTTTATTTATTTTTTTTATAGTTGTTTATTCTTTTGGTTTGTTTATTAACTTATATTTATATAAAAAATTATTCTCAAATTAATAAAAAAGGAATAAAAAAAGAAAACTAAAAGCACAAATAACAAAAATAAAGAAAACTAATACATTAAATTATAAAAAAAAATTAAAATAAAAAAAAAATTTAAGAAAAAAAATTTAACCAACAAGTATAAAAATAATTAACTCAAAACTTACATCAAAAAAATAAAACACATAAACAAAAAAGCTTTTAACTAACCAAACAAAAAATTATCTTACTATAAAAAATATAATTTAAACAAATAAACAGAAAAATAGAAAAGCAACACAAAAAACCCAGTGCAGTTACAAAATTAAAAATACTACAAAAAAAAACTAATCAATGAACATCGTCAATCACAACAATCAACAAATTCCAAGCTTCTATATCCCACCTCTTCTACATTATATCTCCTCTCCATAACACTACAAGAAATCGTACGAAAAGATCAACAAAGACAAGATCTCAGTCCATCTATTCGAGTAATTCAATAAAGTTATGACCTTTCAAAGATCAAAAACTCAAAAAGAAGCATTCATCATCGATCTGTGTCAAGAAAATGAACTATTCTTTGATGTCCAAAAATAAAGCCGACACAATAACAAATTTGTTATGTGCCATCCTTTGATTCGGTGTAACAAGAACGCAAAACAAAAGAGATAAACCTACCCGAGATCTTGGTTGTTTACAAGACCTTGATGATGAGCCGAGCAAAGAATTGATTTTTTTCTTGAAGTGGGTTTAAATATCATAAGGTTTTTTTTGTTTGTTGCATATGGTTGTTTTCGTGACTCATAGCATGAGTTATTGCTTATTGAGTATTTGACGGAGTCAAAGGATTTGATAGATTAGTTTTAGTTGTAATGAGGTAAATCTTTTGGTGATTTGTTTCACAAAAGAAATAATGAAAAAGTTAGGGTGAAGGAGTCAAAGATGTGTGGCTGCGTAGAGAAGTGAGAGTAGGGTTAGAGTTTGTCTGTCTGATATAAGGGTTATATCGAAATTGGTATTGGGCTGTACTTTATTTAAATAGTTGGGTATTATCTCTTGTACAAATGAAGACATGGGCTGGTCATAATAAATGTGGACTAGTATCGAGTTTCTATAATGAAACGATTGGGCTGATACAAATTTTGATTGGGCCTCACATAAAAAATGCTGGAGTTAATGGGCTGATAATTTTGTTGAATCTTATTTACATCGAAATGATAAATTAGGTTCGAATTTTTGTGGGATATTGGGCTAAGGGATTGGGCTTTTGGAACCGGGCATGGCCCATTTAGGGTTTAAGGGACTATTTTTGCAACTTTTAAAATTTGAAGGGCTATTTTGAAATATTTTGGGTCTTGTCTTTTGTGGTTGACTTCTGTTGACCAAGATTGACTGGAGTTGACTGAAGATTTGACTTTTTCTGGCTTTGGTTTCTGGCTTTTGTTCATTCTTCCGTTCTTGTGTCCTTGTTTGCCTGTTTTTGACGGTTTTCATGAGATTTTTGATATATCCGTACCTGCACACACAAAACAAAAATACAAGCATATTTTTGCCATTTTTGGTCTGTTTTGGGCTTATTTGGGCCATTTTAGGTATAAATGTATATGTGTATTTAACACTTATCATTAGCTTCTGCTGCTATATGTCAAAAATGGGGGTGTTATTGGTATCAAGAGCCACAGTTATAGAGAACAAGGTTAAAACCTTAACTATAACTACTTTTCTTTTTCCATCCAAGAAAGTCCTCTGTGCCACTACATTTCCGGAATAGTATGTAAAGATACATAACTATTATACTATTATATAAATAACTTATGTTATTTACTACTGGGTTGTTAACAGAGTGATGTCTTCTCCCAACCATCCTACTTCCGATATTGAGGATGCTTTTTCCTCCAACTTTCTAGACTTTATCCCGGCTTCCCCGGACTATGTCCCAGCTTCACCAGGAAAAACTTATTCTAGCTCTTCAAATAACTCATTTGGTGTAGTTCCAATAGCTTCACCAACTCTTTTACTTTTTCATGATGACCCCTTTATGAAGGTCATGCATGCATATTATGCTAAAGAATCACCTATTCCACCACCAACTATTGTGCCTCCATCTACAATGCTATCTCCAATGTTTAATCCTCAAGAATTCTTTCTTCCAGAGGAATTATTGTCACCTAAGAAACAAGGCCATAACCAATCATTCTCCTCTACTTTTGCCCTACCTCAAGAATTTGAGATGGGAGAAAGCTCTCATAAGACAAGTCTGGAACGTCACGAGGAGCAAATTGAGGAAATTCTAAATCACCTGGATGAACTCTCTCTCGACCACATTGAGTACATAGAAGACAAAATAGAAGGTCTCTGAAAAGGTCGGGTGATTATACAACAAGATTTCGATAATTTGGAAGCTGAACTCCAAAAGGCTCATGCTCGAATTACTAAACTTCAAAGAAAGCAAATGGGAAATAACAACAAGATTGCTCTGGCTCGCTTCAGGATTGCTAATCTAGAACAAATCATTGAAGAAATCCAAGTCCGTCACCAAGCAGACAAGGAAAGTCTTCTGAATGCAATCTATGTGTTAGGATTAAAAAAATATGGTGTCTATATGGAAATTACATTAGTTTCTATATAGTCTTAAACACAAGGACTAGAAATGTAATTAGCCCAAAGATGGCTTGTGTTTAGGCTATAAATACCCTCTCTAATCTTCCTTAGAAGAGTGAACCTCATAATTGTAATTTCACTAATCATTCATTAATAAAGTGTTTTCTCTCTCTAAAATGGCTTTCATTTATTTCCATCATCCCCGACCTCCCGAGAACGTGAATCAAGATTTATAACAAGTGGTATCAGAGCTGCACAGGCGATTCGTGATGTTTTCTGCTTATTCGGTTTAGCTTATTCTGGCTTATTTCTGCTTATTCAGTTCCGCTTATTAGTCCAACAACTTATTTGAGCTTATTTCAGTCCAGATTCAGTTCGTTGCGGTTTATACAGCAGTTTATAGTGTTTTCAGCTTATTCAGATTTGTGTGTTGTGATTATAGCTTATTTCGTAAGCTTAATTTTTGTTATGTTTGATTTGATTGAGTTTGGATGCTTACGGTTTTATCGTAAGAACAAACTCAGTCAGATTCGATCATAAGATGTGGTTTGCTTGCTGATTTTACAAATTTGGAACTGGTCAAAAAGTCAAACTCGGAAGTTGTTTCAGATCTGGTCAAACTCGACAATATAACTTATTATTCCAAAAATGGTTTTGGTTAAGATCAAAATGAAAAAGAAATGAAAGACAGTATCAACACAAATCTGTACCAACAGTTTACAACAAGTTCTTATCTGCTACATGTTCATATATACAAATTCCGTCACGGTCAAATTTGGAAAATATGTTGAATGGACTAAACTCGGTACAGAAAATGAGTCAACTCAGTAAAAGACTCGATTATTACCGAGTTTTACAAGGCATAAAGAAAATGAAACAGAAAAAGATGCAAGACTTTCACCATCACAACTACAATAATCAACATAACAACTATTTTATCATATCCCTTCACTACAACTCATCTCCACAACACCCTCACAAAACTCAAACCAAAAAGAACAACAAAAACATGATCTCAGTTATCCTTCGTCTTTTACAAAAACGATTTGACCTACAAAGATCAAACACACGAACAAAATTTCATCATTGATCTGTGACAAGGTGGGATTTTGTCTCTTCAATATCCGAAAATAATGAATGAGTTATAACAATTTTGTTACACTCTTTTCTTTTGTTTCGTGCACCAAAAACGCAAGCAATAAAAGAATAACCTACCCGAGACCCTTTCATGGATCTTGATGCCGAATCTTTTGTTTCTGAGCTCATGATTCGAACAAGGAAATGATGAATTTAAAAAGAAGATGTGGGGGTGGATGAAGTTACAAATAAAAAGATTGATTTGTTTTGGTGACTGTGTGTGGAATGAACAAAAGGGGCGGATGTGTTTATGATATTAGGGTTGCAAATGTGATAAAGGTTATGAGTGTTATAAGGGTGTATGGGTTAATTAATGGATCATGTAACCGAAAATTTGGATTGGATAGATCCATGGGCCGGTTACTACAACAAAAGAAAAAGTGGGCTGAGATTAATATCAGAAGTAGTAGGCTGGGTAAAATTGCGTTGATATTATTGTGGGCCTTGCCAAATATTAGTTAACAAAATGAACTTATGATTTAGTTTTTTGTTAACAAATACTAGTTGGTTGGCGTTGGACTTGCAAGAGCATCAAACGAAACAAAATCAAAATATAAACATCACTTATTGC